>JAYJMB010001676.1:0-16300 GCA_036873735.1 Pouteria campechiana
TCACTGAGTCGTGACTCACTGAGTCAAACCTTAGCAAACACCACTCACCAACTCATTCAAAAGCCTAAGTCTAGGACTAAGTCACTGAGTCATGACTCAGTGAGTCATTGAGTCATGACTCATTGAGTCAAACCTTAGCAAATACCATTCATCAAAACAGTCAAATCAGGTCATTCTGGCCCACTCTTCCTAAGCTTCTTATGGGCAATTGAGAGAGCCGAGCTAAACCCAGTTAACTTGGCTCATTCTTCTTAAGCTTCTCATGGGCAATGAGAGAAAGTTGAACCAAACCTAGGTCACTTGTTTTCTTCTGATCTCTTTTAGGTTTAAACACAATAGAGATCACTCGGTCTTGAGTCCTTCCGGCATATGCCAATCAGGTCATAAAACACCTACTGTCTCTATGGTTTCTTACAGTCTAAATGACAGAAATCACTCGGTCTTGATTCTACCCGGGACAAACCAATCAGATCAAAGCACCAATTTTCTAAGTTAACCCAGTGTCTAGCAACCCAGTCTAGAACCGTGTCTTCCCATCCGCCCATTGACTTGAGGCAATCTCTTAAATATCAAGTCATCGCAATGTGCCCAGCGATTCCAAAGACAGCACACATCTATTTTGAGAGAGTGTGTGTGTGTTTTATTTTTGAATTTCTAAGATGCATTGTACTTTTCCTTTTAATCAAGGGTTTTCACCTATTGTGGAGATGTAATTAGTGAACATACAATTTTTTTGATGTACACAGCAAGTGTAACAATTGAGGACAATCAATAAAAATGGAAATTGCTTGATTCATTCCAAAGATGACAAATCTTGTGATGTTGTTCCATTTTTTATCCTTGTTACAGTATTTTCTTGTTTTAATTTTGAGCATTCACTAATTGTTCTTTCAAGTTCTCTTTTAGTTTCTTTGTGTTTAACTTTTAGTGTTTTGAAATTTGAATATATTTCTTCTAATAATTCTTCAATATAAGAAGTTTTAGGTTTTGAATTTACCTCATCATTATGGATAATCATAAAGCTTATTCAAGTATGATGTTCTTCTTGATCCTTTTCTTTGGAGCTGAGTGAGTTGAATTGGGCTTCATTTTCTTCTTCTTTATCACTCGAGCTTTCTTGCATCATATCTTCCAACATCTCCCATGCAGCCATTGGTTTCTTCTTCTTTTCAAATTTCCTATTATTAGAAAAATTCTTTTTATTAAAGTAAGAGTTATACCTTTTCTCCTTGTCTCCTTGCTTTTTGTCTGATTCTAGGTAGTCAAACTTCATATGCCCAGGCTTGCTGCAGTTGTAATAGATTGAAACTTCCTTTTTTGTATCTTTATTCTTGAAGTTCTTAGAACTATTTTCAAATTTTTTCTTCTTGAATATGTTTCTGAATCTTCTGATTATCATTGCTATATCCTCATCATCTTCAGAGGTTGAGGTATCTTCTGAAGATTCTTCATTTTTTGATTTTGCTTGTAAAGCTATTGTTTTCTTGCCTTTGACTTCATCTGGTGCTTTCTGCTTCATTAGTATTTCATGGGTCATGAGTGATCCCATAAGTTCTTCTACTATCAGCTTTGTTAGATCTTTTGCTTTTTGTATAGCAGTCACTTTAGGCATCTAGTATCTAGGCAAAGATCTCAAGAATTTCTTTACTAGCTTGGTCTTTTCATATTTTTCTTCTAAGCTCTTTAAGTTGTTGGTGATTTTCTAAAATCTTTCAAATATTTAAGAAATATTTTCTGATTTCAGAGAAGGCTTCATATTCCTGCACAAGAATATTTATTTTAGTCTTTTTTACTTTGTTGTCCCTTCATGTACTACTTTGAGTTTATCCCAGATTTCTTTGGCTGAATTACATGCAAAAATCTTTTCAAACTCAGAAGAGGTTAAAGCACAGCAGAGGCAATTCTTTGCCTTAGCATCATGTTCTATTGCTTGTATATATTTGTCTTCAGTGTTGGTAACATTCTTTCCATTTTCCTCTGTAAGCCACAACTGGTAATCTTTGGTAGTTAAAAATTTTGCATTCTCATTTTTCAATACCCATAATTGGTTCCATCAAATAGAGGGGGTCTAAAAGTAGATTGTCCTTCAGTAGATGTATTGTGGAACATACCGGCCATTTGAATCTCTTCACAAGTTAATATACCGCTAATCAAAATTTAACTAGTGAAGCTTACTCTGATACCTCTTGTTGGTCCTTTATACAATGGTAGCTCAAGAGGGGGGGGGGTGAATTGAACTTTTAAAACTTTTGGTCAAATAAAATGATTATGGTGCTGAATGAATAATTAAAATAGATTATTCAATAAACAACACAAGATTTTTATAGTGATTTGGCCCTTCTTGGGTTCCTACTCCACTTCTCTGAGTCAGTCTCCTCTATTGAACTCAGGTTCCACTAATACCTTGATCAACCTGATCAAATACATGTTGGTTTTACAACAAGCTTACCAACTAACTTATTGGTTTTCCAAGCTAACTAGAACCTTTCATAACTTATTGGTTTTCAAAGCTCACCAACAAACTTACACCCTTTTAGCAAGTTCCTTACTTGCTTATCTCAATACATAAACATCAAGCACTTTGCTTATGTTGCCAAACACTAAATCGAAGTGTATAGTTTAATGCCTCTTGCTTAGGTAGACTTGTACATAAATTCAGAACTTTAAGTAAATGAATAAGCAATAAGAGTGAAAGATTCAAACTTCTTGATTGAGAAGAGATTTAGACTTTGAGAGCTCTGACAAAGTTGCATCCGTTGGAGTTGAACTTTTAAGGAAGATTTTGAATGCTCAAAACTTAAGCTTCTTTGATCTCTCATATATATTCAATGATATTCAATTGTTATTTTCTTTTCTGCTTTTGAATATCTCTTTTATAGGTTTAGAGAGATTTTCCCGTTGCTGACTTAGGCAGGCATTCAAGTGTTCAAAAATATTTTTCTTTACCTTATCTTTTGTCTGACGTCTGACTTTGCTGCAATCTGGTATTGGTCTGCGACTTTGTCGCTAACTTTTCCAAATGTTCACTTTTATATCAAGTGTTCAAAAGTTGGTTCTTTGGATATTTTGAAGAGATGAGTAAACAAATGATGTCTTAATTGATTTTAGATAATCTGATTTATTTTCTTCAGATTCTCTGAAGTGATTATAATCCTTCTTAGTTGAGAGAATCAATTGTAGAAAGAAATTCAAATTTTTTGAAATTAGAATGCTTTCAGAAAAGCGATCCGAAGCATGACTCCAGGTTCTCCAAAGCATAGATGATTATCTCCGAAGCTTGTCTTATTGTTTTTGAAGTGTATTGTGACATCTCTGAAGCTTTTTAACTTTCTCCGAAGCATGCTTCGACTTGTCTGAAGCTTTTCTGTGATTGAAGCATTCTTAAGAATTTTGAAGCTTTCTTGATTATCTCTGAAGCTTCTCTGTAATGTGTCTGAAGCTTCTCAATTTACTCTGATCCAAATTTATAACATCTCCAAAGTATTCCTTTTTACTCCGAAGGTTGCTGTGAAGACTCCTTATGCTTGTTTTGAATATTCTCTGAGCCATACCATGGAAGTTTTTGAAGCTTTAACCTTTTTACTCCAAAGATCATTGTTGCGATTCTAAAGCAGTGCAATTTTCTCCGAAGCACGTTAAGAAAGTGGGTCTGTTGGCTTTCGAAGCATGTCTTCAAGACTCCAAAAATTTATTTTTCTTGAATTAAGTATATGTGAAATTTATATACTCAATTTTGAAAAGCATTTACTTTATATCTTCCTTTTGTCATTATAAAGGTCATTCTCAGGTTGAGTGTAAGTTAATATTTTTGCAACATACTTGAGAACAAATTGTTAGTACCTTAATATTTCACTCATGTCTTTGCTCATCACTAAAACATACTTGGTTAAGAATGTTCATCATCAAAATCAAGCTAGTTAACATTGTTCAATAGATATCAATGAGCTTGGTTCTGCAATGATATTTGAAATCTTTCATATATGCAATACTTGCATGACTATCACAATTTATAGATACTAGCTCAGATTTATCTTCGATTATTCCCAAATATTGTAAGAACCTCCTTAGGTAGACTACTTCTTGCACCGCAGTTGAACATGCTACAAATTCAGCTTCCATTGTAGACAGTGCTACACAGGTTTGTTTCTTACTACTCTAAGAGATGGCGCCTTTGTTCAACAAGAACACATAACCTGATTTCGATTCGTGCTCATCCAGATCTCCTCCCTAGTCAACATTTGTATAACCTTCTAGGTGCAAATCTATTCCTTGGTAGCATATGGCATAATTTGCAATGCCTCTAAAATATTTAAAAAACTTCTTGATAGCCTTCCAATGAGCTTGTTTAGGATTCAACTGATATCGATTGGCTAAACCCATGACATAACAAATATCAGGGTGAGTATACATCATAGTGTATATCAAGCTTCCAACAACACTAGCGTAGGGGACATTTCTCATCTCTTGTCTTTCCATGAGAGTCTTAGGATATATTTCAAGGCTCAAACATTTGCCTTTCGCTATAGGATTATCATTGAGTTTATAGTTTTGCATATGGAATCATTTAAGAATTTTATTAATATACGATTCTTGAGAAAGGCTAGGTAATTTCTTTGAACAATCCCTATGAATTTTCACTCTAACAATGAAAGTTGCTTCACCCATATTCTTCATCTCAAAATTGGAGGACAATCATTCTTTAATGGTGATAATTAATTCTATGTTATTTCTTGTAAGGAGGGTGTCATCTATATATAGAGATAAAATTACAAAATCATCATTAGACAGTTTAATATAAACACAGTGGTTTTCATCAATTATAGTAAACCTATAAGAAATTACGGCTCGATAAAATCTCAGATGCCACTATCTAGATGATTGTTTAAGACCAGATAGATCATTGGAGCTTGCAAACTTTGCTCTCTTGGCCTTCTTCTATAAAACCTACTGGTTGCTCCATATAGATTTCTTCATCTAGTTCTCTACTGAGAAGTATTATTTTAATATTCATCTAATGTAATTATAAATCTAGATAAGCAATGATTGCAAGAATGAAACGAATTGAGCTAAACCTTACAACTAGAGAGAAGGTCTCCTCATTGTCTATAACCTCCTATTGGGTAGAACCTTTCACCACTAGGTGAGCCCTGTATCTTTCAATGGATCCATTTGCCTTACATTTAATCTTAAGAACCCTTTTGTTCCTAATCACTCTACGCCTAGATGGAAGATCAACCAAGTTCCAGACTTGATTTGTCCTCATAAACTCTATTTCTTCTTCCACTGCTCTTCTCCATTCTTCCTTAGTTAGGCCTAAGAGAGCCTCCATCATTGAGTTGGGCTCATCATCATCTTCTGGAGTAATAATAAAAGTTTTCCCCTTAATCTCAAAATGACAACATGAGATACTTTTACGATTACTGCTACGAGGTTAATTTTCTTAAGGTGGTCGCTCCCGCTTGGTTCAAGAGGTTGAGGCAATTCTTCTTCATATTTATTTGACTGATTAGGAGCATCACTTCTTTCCAGAATTTTCATTTCATAGAAAGAAATATCCTTTTTAATCTCACCTCTACTAGGAAAATCATTCTCTAAGAATATGACATATCTTGATTCCAATTCAATTATGCTTTCATCCTCATTATCACCAATGAACACATACCTTTTGGAGTATTTAGAGTATCTTATAAAGATAAATTTTTTCTCTCTTGGCCCTAGTTTGCCATATTTGTGAGAAGGATTGTGGACATAAGCAGTTGATCTCCAAGTTCATAAATTACCTAGATCAGGCTTTCTTCTTATCCAAAATTCATAAGGTGTGGAAGCTACTAACTTATAGGGCACATGATTAATAATATAAGCTGCAGTTAACAATGCATCTCCCCAATATGATATGAGTAGATTTTCCTATGCCATCATAGACTTAACCATATCCAATAGGGTCTTGTTCTTTCTCTTTACAACATCATTTTGTTGTGAAGTTTTAAGAATTGTCAGTTGTTTAACAATACCCTTTTTATTGAACTGCTCAAATAAATACTCGCATCAATGGTCAGTTCTTGAAGCTTTAATTTTACAGTTCAATTGATTCTTAACCATACTTGTGTAATGTCTAAAATACTCTAATGCTTTTGACTTATGGGAGATCAAGAAAACATGACTAAATCATAAGTAATCATTTATAAAAGTGATGAAATATATGGCACTATGCCTTGCCCTCACATTCATTGAACCATAGATGTCTAAATGGATCAACTACGATAGAAACTCTGCTTTGGTTACTTTGCCAAATAGTTTCTTTGTTGCTTTTCCAGCCATACAATGTTCATAAATGGGCAAGTTAACTTAAGTGAGAGGACCCAATAAGCTTTCTTTAGCTAGTCTATTCATTATGTCTTACCCTATATGGCCCAATCTAGCATGCCATACATTTGCATCTTGATTTGTATCACTAGAAGAAGCAACTAAAGAAAAACAATCATCATATGATATAAACTCATCATAATCAACATCAAATGTCATAAAACCATTCAAAATAAAACTAGTTCCATAATAAGTTGTCCCCAATAATACTTTTACACAATCACTATGAAAGTTTAATGAAAGACCTAGGCTAAGAAGAGATGTGAAAGAGATTCAGTTCCGTCGGATATCAGGTGCATAAAGGAAATCATGCAGGAATAAGGTCCGTCCACTATGCAACTCCAGTTTCTATATTCTGATTCCTTTGACCTCCACTCTGGAGTTATTCCCTACATATATCCATTTCATCCTTGATGGAATCCGGTGATACTCCATGAATGCTCCTTGGTTTATAGCTGCGTGGTCTATTGCTTTTAAGTCTATAATCCACACAGGATAAGATTCAGTAAGCATCACCAAGCCAGATACATAAACAGAAGCATTAGGAGTAGGATTAGGTGATATCTTCTTTAGCTCAGTGCATTCATAAGCCAAGTGACCTAGTTTACCATAGTTGTAGCATTTCAACTTGGCCTTATCTTCTTTCACGCCGCGCTTTACTCGTTTGTACCAACTCTTCTTAGCCTCTTGGGAGGCCTTCATATATCCACTTGTCTTCTTAGAGAACCTTTGGTTCCTCTTGTGCTTAAAGCCCAAAGCTCCATGCAAGCTAGAATCAACCACATAGGCTTGTCTTGAAGATCGTACAACCTCAAGGTGCTCATCTTTTAGCTCTAGATGATGCACGATGTCATCAATTGTCTTGATATTCTCATTATACGTCATGTTGACTTTCATATGTTCTCATGTTCTCAACTCTCAAGAAGGGATCTAATTATAGCCTATACTTGCTACTCATCTGTGAGAGTATGTCTTGCTTACTTGAGCTCTCTTATTGCTGCTCATCTATGAGAGCATGTCTTGCTGACTTGAGCTCTCTTATCATGTTTGACATTTTCCTAAAATGTTGCTTCATGTTCTGATTTGGACACTTCTTATAGGTGTCAAACTTAATGGTGAGTCTCCTCATCTTAATAGGAGAGGTACCATCAAAATTTTCTTTCAGGGCTATCCACACGGCTTGAGCTATTATATATTGCTCAAACTCACATATGAGATCATCCTGCATACTGCTCAGCAACATAACAGGGAAAATGCTATTTTTCTTCTTCCAGACTAAAAAAGTTTCATGATCTCTTCTGCTTTGAATAGTATTACCATTCTCAGGTTTCATCATGGTATTGTTTAGTTTGCTATGCTCCCGGTCATCTTTCGTACCAAAGATGTCAAGCTATCATTCATTTAGTTCAATGATATAAAATCTTAGTTCTAAGTGAGAACTTCTTTGAATCTTACCAACTTAGGAACTCCCTCTAAAACAAAGATCATACTTCTATTGCAAACAAAAGGAAAGTATAAAAAATAATTGAATAATTTGGGCTTACATCAAATTAATCAAAAACTTTACATTTATGCACAGTACATAGCCTTCTTTCAGGTTTATAACCATGAGCATTACAAAAAATAACAGTGTAGTCTGCACTCATATCCCTTGGTGCTACTCAACCTAACTAGAAACCTCTCTTTCTTGTGCTAGCCTTCATAAATCTAGCCACATGAAGATGGGGATAAGTTAAAAGGACTACAGTTTGCCTTATTCTGGTCAATACTCGATGCTCCTCTAACTCAAGCTCGCATCTTACATGAGAAGCTTTTAGGGAACTTCCTAACTGCCTCCATAAAAGCTTTTCTCTTTCCCAAGATTCTGGTAGGGAGTCTATAAGAGCATGAGTATACAGCTTTGGATGCACTTTAATGCCCTTGCTATGTAATTCATGAAAATTAGATGTTCAAATATAGTATGCTTTGGGTTCATCTTATAATTCATGAAGTCTGACAATGTATTCATTAAAATCTTTAATATTTCTTTATTGATATTGACTATAAGGAATACATATGAGGAGACATGTTATTTTAATAAAAGAAAAACATGTTATATTAATCAAAAAAATATGTTATGTGTTAAAACATGCATAAAATGATCTCAAACATAAAATCTAACCCTTCCAATGGATTTAGAACATCCAATAACAAGATATTGGCTTAAATTGTGCCACTTGTCTTCCCGCTAGCGACCAACCCACTTCCGATCGGCACCTGGACTTTTTGGTTGGGCGCTAGGCCTCCAGGCTCTAGCCCACTTGGTTGGACACTGGGCTTACAATCTAGCCCACTTTCTCTACAGTTTAGCCCACCTTCCTACAATCTAGTCCACCTGACTGCTTTGGGCTCCCAGGCCTGAGACCACTAATAGGCTTCCTATTTACTTCTATGAGCTTTAAACAATAAAAGCTAGACTTACCTCCATGGGCTTTGAATAGTAATGCCCATCTTCCTTCTTTACCATTTACACTGGGCCTAGCCACAGCTCAACCCAGCCTTCCATTCCCTTCCAAACAGCTACCATACTCTTTCCCTTCTAGCATCCAACAGCTTCCAACCATCGGACCACTTCCAATTAATTAATTAATTAATTAATTAATTTAATAAATCTAATATTAAATCTATAAATATTATGCAATATTCTTCAAAAATTTGAACAAATCCAATTAAATTCATACCCATCAATCTCAATAATGCAATTTTTCATAAACAAATTTCAATAGAGGAAATTTAATTCATTCAATTTGGAATGAATCCAAATTGCTAATGATTGTAATTTTACACAATTCTATTTGGAATGAATCCAAAATTGGAAATTTAATTCATTCAATTTGAAATCAATCCAAAATTGTTAATGATAGAAACAAATCCAAATTACTGGCTAGGATTCCATTCAAAATCTTGGAACAAATCTAGATTATATTATTTTGAAATACTTCTAGCAAATCATAAATTTAATATTCAATAGCATTAAAAACCATGAATTTGAAAAATAAGCCATAACCGTATACAACTAGGCTCTAATACCAATAACCAATATTAAATAAAAAATAAATTAATAGCATACTTCTTAAGTTTAGTCATAAGTGAAAATCAAAGAGTTTTGATGCGGTTTGAACTTGTCTTTTTCTCAAACTGTTAAATCGCGTTGGTCAAACGTGAAATCACCCTAAAAGGAAAATCACACATAATTTCCACAACACTAAAAGCCTTGAGTGTTTTTGAATGGGAGAGGAGTGGAATGTTTTCATCAAGCGGATAACCATTGTTGTTCTTCAGTGTCCCATATACAACGGTAATTGACATGGGAGCGATAAATTAGGGATAATGGGCATGCATTTTCAAAACTGCTCCCACTTTGCCTGTAACCATCATGGGCGGACAAAATAACAACAACAAAGATAAAAAAGGTGAGTCGAAATTCAATTTCTTCATGTTCTATTTCAAAAATTTTCCTCATGAACTAAAGGTCCATAGCGCCAAAGAAGATTATACAACCCTAGTCAGTCCACCATTGGACCTCAGCTCATGTTGTACTACAACAAAATTAGCTTCTCATAGTGAACAATTTCTTTATTAGAAATTCGATGACCATATTAATAATGGAAGTAAAATAACTGTTGCGATTTACTTTTCTATGTTTTGTTACACTTCGGTTTTCTCATTTGCATCAAATCTACTCCTCTTACACTTGCTTTTCTTAGTAGTTACTTTAAGCCCTCTTCTACGCATTTTATGATACGATTTTGGGCCCATATTACTTGAAGCATTGCTTATTACAGTATGTGTTACAACACAGACCCAAAATAGTAATATTCATAGCTATTTTGGTTTCAAAAGTGAGTCTTTCAGGATCAATTATACTTTTGACAAAACATAACGCATAAAGATAAACACTCAATCCCACAAATAAAAGGAAATAGTCTAATTTATAACATTGAAAAAAATTATTCATAAAGTTCATCAACTACATGTCTCATGAGAAGAAGGAAAAGAAATAAAATTTTATAACAAGGTTTTAAATTAAGATAAATTTATAATAATAAAAATATTTATTATATTTTAGTAAGATGTTTAATTAAGGTGATTTTTAGGATAAAATATATTTTTAAGTATAAGCATAATAATTGGTTTGAATCTTTCTAAAATTTCACAATATATAAAAACAAGGTACACCATATACTAGTGTAAACTAACTTATTTAATTTCTATATAATCTTATAAGTTTATTTTATTATATTTTGATAAGATTTTTAATTAATATAATTTTATGCTAACAAATATATATATATATACACATGTACAAGTACAATAAATATCGTAATATATACAACTGAAAAAGATACATCATCAATAAGCGTACTTACTAATTTTTCATTAAAATTTAAGCTATCCAATATCTTTTAGATTTAATATAATACATCTATAAAAATTAATTATAATTGTTAATTTTATTTAAGCCATATGCATGCATATTTAGGGATATATTATTATTTAAAAATGAATTAATAACATAGATGCGAAGCACTATAAATTAGTCATGGTATTTATATAAGTTGTTTGATTTTAAAACCCATATTTTTAAAATATAATAATATTCTATTTAAATGTATAATAACAAAATATTTATTTTAATCTTATCCTTTGAAAATATATTTCTAATATTTTTTGTACTATTGTAATCCATATTAATGACTATACTTGCCAAAAATACCATATTAATACTAATAAAACTATTAATAAAAGTCAAAAAATGTTTATATATACTTGAAAGATCTATATAGCTAGGTTATTATAAAATTACTAGTTTTCAATAACTATCAGTATATGCTAGATTATTCAAACAATTTTCTAAAATTTTTACTATATATTAAATTATTTTAACATATTATAATAATTATATGTTGATTGATGGCCTTAAAAATTATACATAATAATCTTCTATGGTAATGCTTTTTTATTGGTTATCAAGAAAACTCTCATTGCATGTCATTTCTTATATAGTGCTATTATTATGTTCTCTTTTTTATAACATTGAATTAGAATATAAAAAATAAAAATTCTAAATTGTATAAATAGTATATGTAGGATACACTTTAATAGTTGCATGTGGAGACTTTTATGCTAAAAGATATACTACCATATGTTGACCCTAGGTTTTTAGTTTCGATGATTAACAAAACTTGTTTGATGACATGAACTAAGCTAATGACATATTACTGAGATTTTTGAATTCAGAAAAAACTTTTAGAGGATGCAGATAAGTTTGAACGATTTGAAAGCCAAGTCTAAAGAGAGAAAAGCTAAGTTTGAAGACTTCAGAAGATGATTTAGAAGTTTGGAGGTGGCGTCCAAAAGTTTTAGAGGGAAGAAGAAGCTTTAGAAGAACGTTTAGAAAGAAGAAGAAGTTTCAATGAGAAGAAGAAGTGTTCCATGCTTCAGAATATTTAGAAGATGCTTTAGATGGAGAACACAAGTCTGAAGATCTTAGAAGTTAAGTTAAGAAGATATTGAAGCCTCCAAAACATTTGAAAGCTACGTCGAAAAGGTTCAGAGTATCTTTAGAGTATGCTTCAAATGATGAACACAAGTTTCAAAAGAAAAAAAGTAGTTGTTGGATATGTCTGTCACTAGAATTAACTTTGGAAGTTGAAAGAGTAACTTTAGATTATCTGAAATGTATTGCTGGAACGAATTCAAAGTTCGTAAGATCTGAAAGAGAGCTTCAGCAGCTTTGAAGTAATGCGGCAACAATAACTGTCAAGGCAATCAACCTTAAGAAGTTTTAAAGTTTAACTTCAGAAGTTCTTTAGCGAGCTTATAAGGAAGATTAAGCTGAGTGTTAAAAATATAAGCTAAAACATTTAAAAAATTATTAGAAGTAATCATTAACAGCTGAAATGGGTTCAGAACTTATAAATAAAAGTTCGAGTAAAGAGAAACAAGTCTCTTGAGTGCATTAAACACAATTCAATTATAAGAACTTAAGACTATAGAGTGCAATCGCTTTAATGTGCTTTCAACATTTAGAGAACTTCAAAGCTCCATTAATACCATTTTAGAGGAGAATAAAAGCATAGTGAGGTTTATTGTTGTTAGCGAATTCTAACACAAATACCCAATTATCTAGTTGACATCGCGCCATGTCATATCCTAACTCTAATGGGATAACTTCTCCAACTGCTATGTAGTCCCATGAGACCAGGACTCAAGATACGTATCCTTCAGGGATCCTTCTCTAGATGAGAATCCTTATCCCACTTGCATACAAGCTATATAAGCATCTCGGCTATGCACCCGCGCTCAATTATAAGTACACCCAGGAATGTACCTTGAAAACATTAGCTCTTGCTACTATCCTAACATCTCTAAAAGAGTCCTATTTACTAACTTGAGCGTTGGAATATTCACACCGAGAACACCCTTGATGTCCTCTGACCTTTGTTTTAGTCTTGTAGGATTCTAGGTAAGATCTTCTCAAGAGCCACATCAACATTCTGTTTGGGGATGCTCCAAACATTAGTGCCATCTATGGGAAGCCCTTTCTGATAAGCCTGAAGATGTTAGACGATATTCAAGGCAAAACAAATGATCCCTCGCTCCCTGCTGCAATCAACAACATGCCTTCCACGTCTAATCAAAATGATGGTACAATGTCACCTAAGGACTTGTTAAGCCAACCTGGTTCAATAAGTCAACTGGCAATGCAACAAATAATGTAGGGTATGATGTAGCAACAAATTTGGAAACCACGAGGGAATAGGTCCAGCACCTACCGCTCCGGTCCCTGAACCACAATATGTCAATTTCCCTCTTAGAGCACAACTTACAACCTCTGTGATCATTCATACTCTAGGGGGACCGGTAGATCAAGACACAAGTGACCGTCTAGTAAGGGTAGTCAACATTGTCTTGGAGCCAGCCCAAAGATAAGAAACCTACACCCAAGAAAGGGAAGTTTTGTCTCACTTGGAGATGAAGAAGCTCCCTAAGGACCACACTACAATGTACAAAAGGAGGAATACTTAGATGCATGCGAAGAAGAAACATACGAAGCATTCTCCTTTCATTCACGAGATCCTAGAGGAGCTGGTTTTGAAGGGATTCAAAATGCCAAGTAGCACGGATCTGGATGATCATCTTGCTAGGTACAATGGACAAATGACCCTAGTAGGGGGTCTCGGATGCCGTAAAGTACCACACCTTTCCCTCAACACTCAAGGAAGCGACACTATAATGGTAATAAACGTTATCATTAGAATCTATCAACTCTTTTGATGACTTAGAGGAGCAGTTTTGGAAGTGCTTCATTGGTCAACGAAGGTAGAGGAGAACAGTAGGGTCATTACTATCAATAAAACGAAGGAAAAATGAGACCCTTCATGAATATATCAACATATTTAACTGCCACTCTCTTGATATGGAGAGGCTAGACCATAACATCACAGTGGCAACACTCCAGGATGGTATCGCAGATACCAATGTGAGGTACCAGTTATGTCTGTGGACCCTCAAAGACTACTCAGAACTCCTTGAGGCCATAAATCGATACATTGAAGTGGACGAAAGCACTAGGAGGAGATGGAGCCGCTCCCCGTCTAAACAATGGGACGATCGCTCCCCACACAGGTTCACAATAACAAGAATTATGGGCCCAACAGAGGCAAGTTGTCAAAGGCACCCCTGACTCCCCTCAATCATCTTGTGGCACATGTGCTCCACAAAATCCAAAAGTAAGGGTATTAGATCCGCAACCCACCCACCATTAAAAGCAGACACTATCTTCACACTAACAAATACTACTTGTATCATAAAGATATTGGTCCCAATACAGAAGAATGTCACATTCTAAAAGAAAAAATTGAGAAACTCATAAAAGGCGGAAGGTTACTAAACTACCTGGCAGGCAGTGCTCAGAAAATAATAGGCAGGGGAGAAGGTTAGCTCCAAAATGAAGCAATGGCAAGATGAGATGATAAAGACACTGCAAAAGAAGCCAATCAACCTATAGTAGGAATCATCAACATCATCACTAGCGGTCCTGCAGCCAAGCTGCAAGTTCTCCTAGAACAAGTAAACTTAGTTAGACAAAGCTCCAAATGGAAATGGGAGGAAGAAGACTTCCCAATTATCTTTTTTAAGGAAGACATCGCGAGTGGAGCTAGAGGACAGATTGATGTTGTAGTCATCACAGTGGTAATATCGAATTTTCAAGTAAAAAGGATCGTGGTGGACAATTGCTCATCTAAACATTTTGTACTACCATTGTTTTGAAAAGATGCAGATTCGCAAAAAAGTGCTATGAGTAGCAGAGGGGCGATTAACAAGCTTCACTGGAGATGGAGTATTCCTAAAAGGCATTATCACCCTCTCCTCCATGATAGGAGATGGCCCCAAAAGGACGACCACACCCTTAGATTTCATGATAGCAACCGTACCATCAGCATATAATGCCATTTGGGGATGTTTGAGCCTCAACAAAATAAAGGCAGTAGGCAGTAGTATCTACATACCATCTGGCTGTTAAATTCTCTGCATATGGGGGAATAGGTACAGCTAGGGAAGACCAAAAAATTGCGCAAGAATCTTATGAAATATCAATGAAGGAGAAGGTGTCAAAAAATATGCAGATCGATACCATGGATACCAAAGATGAATAACAAATTACTAGAAGTGAGCCAATAGAACCATTGGAAATGGTTTTGCAGGTTCCTGGCTCCATTTAAAGAATCATCTAGATTAGCTCCGCACTAGACGCTTCGCTCCATTAAGAGTTGGTAAGCCTATTGAGAAAAATGCCGATGTTTTCACTTGGGAACCCTTTGACATGCCTAGATTGTATCCTTTGATCATCTCACACAAGCTAGCCGTTGACAATACCCACAAACCAATCAGACAAAAGAAGAGACTATTCTCACAAGAGAAGAAAGAAGCCATCATAGCAGAAGTTGATAAATTGCTGAAATTCAGATTAATCAGACTAGTGTAATATCCTAAATGGATGGCCAATGTAGTCATGGTAAAGAAAGTGAATAGAAAATCACGCATATGTGTGGACTTCACCCTGCTAAATAAAGTATGTCTGAAAGACTATTATCCTCTCCCCAACATTCAGCTAGTAGACTCTACCGCTAGCCACGAATTACTCACTTTCATGGACACTTTCTTAAGGTACCACCAAATCCAGATGCACAAGCCTGATTAAGAGAAGATAACTTTCATCATTGAAATCGGCACATTCTACTATATAAAGTAATGCCAATTGGGTTAAAAAACTCTGGAGCCACTTATCAAAGAATGGTGAACAACCTATTCAAATACCAAATTAACAAGAACATGGAGGCGTACCTCGATGATATGGTAGTGAAAATCAGGACTTGGAATCATCATATCCAGGACCTGGAAGAAACGTTTCAAACACTCAAGAACCACAAGATGAAATTAAACCCCCAAAAGTGCATTTTTGGTGTTGCATCAGGAAAATTACTAAGATTCTTGATTTTGCAAAGGGGCATCAAGGAAAATCTTAAGAAAATTCAAGCCATCTAAGATATGATGACACCCAGTAATAATAAAAAGCTCCAGTGTTTGGTAGAAAGATTAGCGACACTTAATAGGTTTCTATCCAAATCAGCAAAAAGAAGCCTCCCATTCTTCAAAACGCTCCACAAGGGAGTATTAATAAATCCAGGCAAAGAAGAAATTAGCAACGGAACATAAAAGGTCTTTGAAGAACTCAAATCATATAGCCACTATCCCTTTACTAAGCTGTTTGATCGAGGGACAAAAAAAGGATGAGGATGAAATAAATGCAAATTGAATGACGTGACCGAAATTGGTCGCCTTCGGAAAATACCAAAGGATTTTCCATTATTATTGATTTTTCCTCAATTGA
>JAYJMB010001677.1:3571-16299 GCA_036873735.1 Pouteria campechiana
AGGCCTTAATCATGTTCATAGAAAAATAAATCCAGGAAGAATATCTCTCATGAAAAAAATGAATGAGACTGATGTGGATGTGTTAATCTAAATGCTCAAAATCTCAACAACTTTTTTCTACGAAATTTAGTCATCACCATTCTCAAGAAAAATAACTAAACCAAGCGATTACAAATTCAAAGATTACTTAATCAATTATGTTATGAATTTTCAAGCTTAGTTGAATCTTGCTCATGACATCCTCAACCTTAAATCATTGCAAACCACCAAAATAAAGGGCAAAACTAACTCTCTCTCTCTCTCTTAATTTTTTTTTAATAAAAGCAAAAATAAAAATAAAAACATAAAAACATAACCTAAACCTAAATCCCCTCTCTGGCACTTAAAAGTTACATTGTCCCTAATGTAAGGTGAAATGAAAACAAGAGACAAAAACAACAAAAATAGAAATGCAGAAATAAGAAGAAATAAGTAAAAGAAACACAAACTCCCTTTGGGTTGCCTCTCAAGTAGCGCTTTTGTTTATAGTTGTTGGCTTGACTCAATACTTCCTCCTTCAATTTGGAGCAATTGCAAACTAGAAATAATGAAACATACACATAGATGGGTTAATTCCTTTAATATCTACACTTATCCAATGAATAACCATTTTATGCTTCTTAAGAATATGCACAAGTTTCTCTTCTTACAGTGTACTGAGTGTGCTGGAGATGATCACTAGTAAGGTTCCTCCATATCCAAGGAACACATACTTGAGGTGACTAGGAAGAGGCTTTAAATCTAGAGTAAATGCCTACAAAACAAATGGCAAAAGGCT
This sequence comes from Pouteria campechiana, assembly GCA_036873735.1. Taxonomy (NCBI): domain Eukaryota; kingdom Viridiplantae; phylum Streptophyta; class Magnoliopsida; order Ericales; family Sapotaceae; genus Pouteria; species Pouteria campechiana. Next base: position 4,389 of record JAYJMB010001677.1, read on the forward strand.
CTTGTTTGAAACTGATAACTCAATGTAAGGATCATTACCTGATTGTGATAATTTCAGAAAGTCATCCAATGCTATAATGGTTTCTCACAAATCAATAGTCAAAGGTAACACCTCATTCTTTTCCTCAAGATGTTTACTAATGGCAACTTCTAATTCATCTTTTCCATCAAGTTCAAAAACTTCACATACACAAGAATCAATCACATCAGTAGAGTAAGTAGGATTATCATCATTAAGATATTTCATGGCATCATAAATGTTAAACTTGACAATCTCACCATCAAATTCCATCTTAAGTATGCTATGAACATCTATTTTAGTCTTAGATGTCTTTAAGAATGGCCTTCCTAGTAGAATAGTAGTTTGATCACCATTTCCCATATTTAGCACATAGAAATGTGCAGGGATAGGCATTAGATCTATCAACTAATTGAATCACAACACTAGTCTTCATCAAAAGTTCAAGTTTCAAAAAAGCATACACAGAATATGGCATAACATTAATGGAAGCTCCTAAATCTAACATGGCCTTTCAAATTTAGTGTTACTTATCATGCAAGGGATAGTAAACATACACGGATCTTTGCACTTTGTAGGGAAATTTCTTTAAATGATTGCAGAAAAATTCTCCCCTACTCTCCCCTTTTCACATCCTTTAAGCTTCAGTTATCTCTTTGTTGTACATAATTCTTTTAGAAATTAAGCATAACGAGGTACTTGTTTAATAGCATCAAAAAGCAAAATATTTACCTCATATTTATGAAAAGTCTCATAGAAATAGAAATGTTTATAGTTCTTAATTTTGTGAGATTTTGGTAAAGCCTGAGGAAAATGAGGTACTGGTTTATATTCAGAAAGAGGTGAAAGCTTAAGTTGAGTTACTCCATTGCTATCAGTAATATCCTTGTCTATAATAATATCTTTCTTCTTTTCTTACTCCGTTGGTATAGGAGTCACCTTTGCTGGAATGACAACCTCTTTACCACTTCTCAAAATGATTGCACTTGAATTTTCCTTTGGGTCTACCACCGTTTGGGAGGCTAATTTCCTTGAACTTCGAGCCTCTAGCCGATTGATTGTTGTTGCATCTGACTTACCTAATTCTCCAAACTTTGGATGCTAGCTCTCATTTCCTATTGAAATTGCAAAGTATTAGTGGTGAGAGACTTAAAAATATTTTCTAAAGATATACTAGAGTTAGAAGTTTGTCCCTGTTGTTGTTTAGGTGAGTATGACTGTTGATACTACTGGAAACTATAGAGATTTTATATAAGAGGCTAATTTACTTGTGGAATTCCAAAGCTAAAATTGGGGTGATCCCTCCATACTAAGTTATATATGTTTAAATAAGGATCATACTTCCTTTGTGGTTGTCCAGAAAAACCACCCATCATGTTTACCTGCTCAAAAGGTTCCTCTTGAAGAGTTGAGCACATATCAATTGGATACCCTGTAACTGAACAAATTCCACAAGCTTTTGTCTTTTGCATATTACCTACAACCATTTGACGAATAAGTGAAGTTAGACCAATGATCTGTTAATCAAGGGAGAAAATACTTACCTCATTAATAGGCCTAACGAAGAGCCAAGCCTAGTGCCAAATTATTGTGAATTGGCTGCTGTAGAGTCTCATAGGATGGCTTAACCCAAGAGGGGAGGGGTGAATTGGGTAAATAAAAATTCATTACTTAACCCTTATTAGATCATTTTCCTCTTTTCATGCTTGTGTGTGGTGTGGCGTAAGATAAATAATAGAATAGTAAAGTGTAGAGAAATAAAATTAACACACACACACAAACAAGATAGTTTTTATAGTGGTTCAGGGCCCCATCCCTATATCTACTCTTCCAAAGACACAACTCATTATGCCGTGGATTCCTCTATACCTTGTACAATGGAATACATAAGTATCCCTGACACTTCTTCTAGATTCCAGCTCTAGGAGATATAAACAAGTGTCCTCAACACTCTTCTGGTTTTACGAGCTCACTAGGAAACTTACCCATTTCAAAGATCATAAGTAAACTTGGTAGTTTTTCCGAGCTCACTACCAACTCACTAGTTTCGAAGTTCATCAACAAAATTGATAGTTTTTCAAAGATCAGCAACAACTCATTACAATGTGACTTATCGAGTTTACCATAAACTCTCTAATTTTTTAATTAACCAAAAAACTATTATATAATTAAGCATAGGGAAAGATATGATCTTTTTCAGCTCTATCAATACATAAAGATCTTCCCAAAATGTAAATATAATGTCCATAATGATTAGCAGATTGAAGCTCATAGAGATAGATGATGGTTTAAGCTCTTGGCCATGGGTGGAAGGATTTGCACATACTTAAACTCGTTAGAATGGGTTCCTTCACAACCTTTGAATCATCACACTTCTTCTCCTTAAATAGCTTTTTCAAGATCTCTACCATTAGAGAAGATGGGATCCATTGAATACAAAAATGAAAACAACATTGAATGAAGAAGACCATTTGGGTTTCTGCCATTAAGTCTAAGTCTTTCTGATTTGTCTTGAGCTGCTGCATCGCCATTCAGAGAAGAGGATGAGCTATGTAAAAAGGTTTTCCATGTTTGACTCATCACAACTTTGAAAGTCTTGCAACATTGCTTATTACTGAAAATGGTGACTGGTATAAGTCTCCACAATGATTACTCAAGTGTAGATGCTATTTGTATGTTAGTCACATAAATTGAGTTTTTCTCTAACAAGTCATGGTCGCTCTTTGTTTGTATTTGTCTGTCATAAGTTGTAAATGAATTCTTCATAGGTTTGTCTGCCAGTTGAACTTCCATAAGAATGATTTGCCTCTTATAAATAATAGACAAACTTTGAATGAACAGATGAAGTCGAACTGACTAATAGATAAATGTTTTTTTGTCTGCCAAAATTCCTCCAGGAGATTTGTCTGTTGATCAATCCTTCGTGTATATGGTTTGTTTGTTGTAAATAATAGATCATCTCTGGATGGCATTGACAAAGTTGAGCTGATCGATTGACAACTTCTCCTTCTATACAAACAAATGAAGTGGGAATTTTTTCCTTTGTTCTTTGTCATCTGTTGGAGGTGACAGACGAAGTTCACTTAGTATTGCACTAACAAATGAAGTGTAGTTTTCTTCTTTTGTTCCTCATTATGTGTTGAAGGTGCCAGACAAAGCTAACTTTGACTTGCTCAAATAGAAGAAGTGTAGTATTCATCTAATGTAAGTGATAGATGAATTATATTCTACTTTGTCTTGGATAGAATACTTTGCATATCACATTTGTCTGTTATAAGTTGTAGACGATTGTGTTTTTGTCTATTGAATGTCATTCGATCCAAGTAGCACTTTGTCTGTTTCAACTTTGTCTATATCCACTATGCAACGTCTACTTCATCTTCTGCTTTAGCTAATTCTTTGTCTGTCGTGAGTAACAAACAAACTTTTGATCCGTAGATGAAGTAAAGTTCTTCAACTATTCTGCACACTTTAAGCAATATAAGGGGTTTATTCTTGCAACTTCCTTGGTTCTTCAATCTTGATTTGTCTGTCTTGGCCCAGCTAAAGTTGCACTCTCTTCTTTATTGATATTACCTCTCTATCCTTAGACTAATTCAATCTTTTTACTTTGTCTATGGTTGTCTGGGTGGCAATTTCTTCTTTCTTCATTTGTTTGACCATTTTATGGAGCTTATTCTTCTCTCTTTATCTCAGACAGAATCTTGTCTGGTCGGTGTAGATAGTTTGAATTTCTTAAACATCTTTATACTTCTTCCACCATGGCTTTGTCTTTAACTTCTTTATCTTGCGTTTGTATTTTGAAGTTTTCTCTTTCAGATTAACAGACAATGCAAGCTTGTTGTGGCTCATTTTCGAAGCCGTATTTGTCTCCCATTACTTTTATTCATGGAAGCTTCTTTTAGATAACTACAACCTTTCTTTGTTGCTTATCTTCTGATTTCTTCTTCTTCTTCTTCTTCTTCTATGATTTTTATCAATTCTTCTCCTTTGAAATGTAGTAGATAGTTGTGGTAATTTGTTGCAAGTGATTATTATCCTACACTTGAACTTTTTTGCACTTGATACGTTGTAAGTTATAATATCAAAAATATATTTTATCCTCATGTGATTGTAATATATTGTAAAGAAAGGATAATATACATTTTCATTGAATGCATAATATGAAAACTTAATTAATTATGGAGCTTAATATGATTCAGCAAATTTATGCAATGAAGATTAATTTATAATGTGCGCACCATAAAAGGAAGACTATATGCTTGTATAATTAAACATTCATGATTAAGTATTTATACTAATTAATTATCATCATTTCATAATCATATATGTGATTGTTAGAGATTTAAGCATACAAACTTCTTATCTTAATACAAGTTTTGTTATGTTCAAAATCATATACAATAATGCTAACAGCTACCATGTTTGCAATCAGATTTATTGCAATTTTAGGAGTTTTATCCACCAAAGTTCCTCCACTAGTAGCATCAATCATGTTCCTTTCAGTAGGAAGAAGGCCCTAATAGAAATATTGGATGAGTAATTACTCATGAATCTGATGATGGGGGTAGCATGCACATAATTTCTTGAAACACTCTGAATATTTATATAGGGATTCTCCGCTATGCTATCTCACACCACAAGTTTCCTTTCGAATGTTGGCCACCCTTAAAGCTGGGAAATATTTCTCCAAAAATAATCTCTTCATCTCATTCCATGTTGTAATGCTCCCAAATGGCAGATAATAGAGTCAATCCTTAGCCAAATCCTTCAAAGAGAAGGGAAAGGCCTTCAATTTAATTTGCTCTTTAGTTACCCCCATGGGTTTCATACTCATACATACCATATGAAACTCCTTTAGATGCTTGTGGGGATCTTTGCCTGTAAGACCATAAAAAGTGAGTAAGAGATGTATTAGTCCAAATTTTAATTCAAAATTAATGATAGCATCTAAAGTAGGAAATGTTATGGATAAGGGTCATTGATTCAAATCAAGGGCAGCAAGCTCTTTCAAAGTTTGATTTCCAGCCATGACTTCCTCCTTTGCTGAATCAAAATTATTATCTTCAAATAGAAGATTAGAAAATAGTAGAAAAATAGTTTGTTCTATTTATAAATTCTTCAAGTTTCTCTCCTTAACTTGTGCAAAGTTCTCTCTATTTCTGGCTTGTACCGCAAATTACCTTAACCCTAACTATTGAACAACCTTAGACACACACAAGAGGTTTAATCTAATAGTAGCTTTAACATTTGTAGAGATTGGTGAAGATAAACAATACAAGAACATGCAGTTATATTTAATTTAGTTAAATATTCCTCCTAAGATTTAATAATCTCTGATGAAGCAAATTATTCAACCTTAGTTGCCTCACAGATAAGAGTGATCCAACAATTACGGATTTGATATTTAATCTAGCAATAAATTATAATGAATAATAAATTAATAGGCCTCCTAGCAATTAAACACAACAATCATGAAAATAAGAATAGAAGAATATTCAATACTAAAGCATAAATTGAACAATAAAAATAAATTAGATATCATAATATATTGATTCTGAGGTTTCTATCTCCTTAAATTAAGGATAAAATTTTAGCCACACTAGGCCATGAAAAACACAAAAAGAGAGAAAAGAAAAGAGAGATGAAATCCCTACACTAAAAGCTTTTAAAAAGTCCCTCTCCATGTTAACACCTCCTTAAACAACTCTAATTAGGGTTAGTTTTCACTTCATACCGATTCCCAAGTAGTTTTATGCAAAAAATATGCAAAATATCAAAAACACCAAGTTTTTGCACTTAAGAAACGCATTTAAGAAAACCCAAGCCGCGATTTGGAATCCTAAGTCGGGACTTGGAAGTTGCTACCTTCACAGAATGGTAGTTTGGATTTTTAGGCCATGACTAGGAATTCTAAGTCGCAGATTGGAAGTTGCACCCTCCAAGTCCCTTGCTTTGTGGCTCCATTGCCTTGTATTCTTCTTTTCCAATCTTCAAACACCAAAAATATCCTTGAAGTGACATTGAAGCTATCCAAGATCACCAAATTATCCTTGTTTTGCTCCGAACAACTCCATTTGTGTCCTGAATCAAAATATAAGAATAGTGAGTGCATTTAGGCATCAAATAAGTGTAAAAGACTAATTATTAAGGAAATAAAATATGACATTTTACATTCTCATTATGTAGAGTAGGGATAATATACATCTCTATTAAGTACATAATGTGAAAGCTTATATGAATATGGTGCTAAGTATGATTCAACAAATTAACGCATTAATGAATGATCAATAAGGTTCAGCACACCATAAAGTAAAAGATGTATGCTTGCATAATTAAACATTCTTGATTATGTATTCATGTTAATTAACTTTTATCAAATCATAATTATGCATAGATTGTTAGAGATTTAAGTACACATATTTCTTATCTTAATACAAGTTTTATTATTGTCAAAATCATAAATAGTAATACTGACGATCTCCCCCTTTTTGATGATGACAAAACTTTGAGGAATTGTTATTAAGAATTGAGAATTTTCTCTTAATCTCCCCCTAAATATCTAACTTATATAATCCTATGGGGTTTGATCATTTCATCACTCTCCTCCTGTTTGTTTGTACATAAGTCTCTCACATTTCTCTCCCCTTTTTGTCAGAATAAAAAAGATTTAGCTTAAGATATATAATCACATTTCTCTCTCCCTTAATCACATTTCTCCCCTCCTTTTTATATAATCCTTCTTTATGCTCTTCTCCACCTATCTTGTTGGGCCCTTGAATAATTGTTCTCTCACTTTTGTTATCAAGAGTTTTTTATACATACTTCAGCACATTATTTTCTCTCCCCCTTTCAGTTATAATTATCATACAATTTTCTCTCCCCCTTTAGTTGATTATGAAATATTCAATGATTATAATATGTAAACATCTTTTAGGCACGCACAATTAGTTTTTATCAATGCAAGAGGCAACTAATACGAAGGGCAACAATCAAACATTGAACAATTAAGCATAAATTATTCATCAAAATCACACTAATATACTGAATTGATATTCAAAAATCATTTCATGTGGTGACAATGCATAATTTTAACTTGATAGGTTCACTATTGGGTCCTTATTTTAATGTGCACCTTCTTTTATTTTAATGGCTAGCTGTCGTTATTATCAGGAGAGATGATTGGAAGTGAACAAGTTCTCTTCATTCTCTTACTCGCATAAGGATTTAGAGAGGAGATGACCCTTCAGTGCACACCAGGGTGGTCATGGCATCATCGAGTTCCTCTTCAAGGTTGATTCAAGGTGAGGATGGTGATGCAAATTTTAAGGCTTTAGAGCAGATTTTGTTTCTTCAGATAAAATCAAATAGTTAAAGGAGGATTTGGTTTCTATTAGGAGTAACACTACTTATTTTGTGCATCTCTTAACCAAAAAATCCATTGCTTATATGGAAGCCATAGAGCACATTAAGAACAGTTGGCCAAAGCTCATCAACGAGTTGATAAAATGGAGGCAATTGTTAATGTTTTGACTGAATAAACAGTTTTACTTTCTTTTGTGTCTTTTAGCAATTTGAACCTTTATATGTAATATTGTGACTGTTTATATAAATAGTTTCTAATTTTCTAATCTTTTATGAAGTTTTATGCTTGGTGTTTTATGCTTCATGTTTCGTAGGATCATTCTTATACAATTTTAAGTATTAGATATGTGATTTTTAGCATAGTTTATTCATCGTAATCCAAGAGTGAGAATGCATGATCGTATTGGGTCCTATTTGGGTCTCTAAGATATGAGGATCTATTTCTTATTTGTGCTTCCAATCAATTTCTCCTATTGTTTTTACCAAAAAGATGATTATTGAAATTTGGGTCATAGAGTTAATGTGTCTTTTGGAAACTAGTTGTGACACTAGATATTCTCTACTTCATCTATGATATTTAGATGGACAGATAATATACGAAGTTAAGAGAAGGGCAAAGGCGGAGTGAGATAGAGATGGGAGGTGTGACCAAATTCACTTTTTGGAAGGTAAGTGAAACAATTGAAGAAGGAGTTGAGATTTGCCAAGAGGGCAAATGTTTCTTCAGATATTCTTTTGACTGACCACTATATAGCTTATGGGGATATCATGAGTAGAATTGCAGCTTTAGAGAAGGAGTAACGACAGCTCAGGGCAAGATTAAGGAGTTATCGATAGTTATAGAAATTTTAAGGAAGTAAATATTTTAAATTTTCTTTTGCTGAATGTTTTGAACTAGTAGGTTTTTATTATTGTTAAAGATTTTGTTTTAAATCCCCTTTGATATTATGTGTTATGATTATGAATGTCATCTTTATATGTTTACTTTTCAATTTTGATTCTTGATCAAGCATATAATCATTATGACAAAAAGAATGACTACGAATGGAATTCCTATTCGAGACCTTAAACTGTGAAGTTTCCCAAACGGGCTTGACTATGCCTTAGGACTGTAATGATGTTAGAGTTTTGATCATTTTGAGGTTTATTAAGGTTTTTGAAATGATTTAGCTCAAAGTAGTAAACTTAAATTAATTCAAATCCAAGACAGTTTATTCAGAGGCATGTAGAATATATAACATTGAAAAGTATACTCAAGTTAGACAACTAATTTCTTTTGGCGCTTCTCTTCATGGATTTCTCATTTGAGCTCATAAGTGTTGTTGCCAGTCTTAACTAATTGTTTAGCTTCTGCTATTTAGCCCTTAGTGCTTCATTTAAAGATTCATACTATCTGGATTATAGTTTTGATTTGTTCAATCATTTTCTTGCATGTGGAACTTGAACTTATTAGCTCATTTGCTTTGTGAGCAGAGAAGAAGGTTTTGATTTTTCATTATTCTCATTCTTTTTCTATGCTTAATTCAAGCTTTCTTGTATACACTTAAGATATTCTTGCACTCTTTCTTCATTAATAAGCTCAAATAGATGTGAACATGTTTTGGCAATATATCAGTGCAAAAAGTCATTTTAACCACAACAGTATGCAGAGAAATAAGCTGATGAATTCAAGCAATTTTTATAAATAAATAGGATAAACATTCTGCTTTAATTTGAATCATTGAATTATTTGAGTTAGCACATTTGTAAATAGCATTTAACCTTATGTGTTAGATCAACTCACCTTTTTATTCAATGATTTTGAGTATAATCATTCAATTTTGTTATTTTACTTTTCTTTTAGTTATGTCTCTTTTTAGGTATTATTAGTTTTAGGTTATTTATTATCTAAGTGTTATTTTTCTTAGTTTCTAATTATCTTAAGAATTTTACTTTATGTTTTTTAGATTTTTATTTATCCTGGTATGAATTCTATATTCTTCTTATGTATATACATGGATGAACAGGGTATGTTTAAACAAAACCATATATGAATCTTTATTTCTATCAATGTACAGCTAACTAACTAATCAAAATTTTAAGTATAATTTCTAATTTCTATTAATGTACAAATGAATGTAAAAATTTTGAATATAAACTTGTTTCTATAGATATTTAAGTAGACAAAAATGATTAATTGAAAGACTAAACATGAATACTTATTAACAAAAGAATGAACTGCAAGAAATGCCTAAGCAAAATTTTAAAATTCAGATAATGATACATTCAATAAAATCATTCAAGTTTGAGTATCATACCTGCACTTATCTTTCCTTTTTGTTTTGAAGGAACTTTATTTTATCATGTCTTCATTTTGTTTCTTCAGACCAAGTCTCCTTTCTTTTTCTTCTTCTTCTTCAGGAGGTTATTTTCTCCTTTCCTTAATTTCCTGCACTCAAGTTAGTCTCAATAGTAACATAAGTAGTGTGTGAGTGTGAAGTATTTTGCCCTTTAGTAATTTATCTTTGGCTTGTCTAAAGATTTCTCATATCAACTTATAGGCCAAGACATCTTTGTAAATGGTGGGGCAGAGAGCATGTAGTGAGATTTCAACACTTTCAGCTCTGCTCTCATTTCATCCTTGCTTATGCCAATATAGGTGATTTTCCATAGATGAAGATCTTTTGGCCATAAGAAATGCTTCCAATCTCTTCTTCCATTACTCATAATTCAATCCACTGAAAATATGGAAGTGGAGAGATCGAGTATCCTTTGGAGAACAAAGAGGATGATGTTGTTGGGTAAGTCAAACGGATCACTAGAATTGTCTGTCTAGCTTATTCTAATACCACTTGTAGAGTCTCATCGTATAGCTTAACCCAAGAGGGGAGGGCTGAATTGGGTATATAAAAATTCATTGCTTAACCCCTACTAAAATATTTTTCACTTTTTGTGATTGTATCTGGTGCATTGTAAGATAAATAAAAAAAGCAAAAAAGTGCATGAAGGATAAAACAAATAAGCAAACATACACACACAAATATATAGTAGTTTGGGAACCCTGTCCTACATCTACTCTTCCAATAATACATACTCATTGTGCCTTAGGTTCCACTACATCTCATATAATAGAAATATACAAGTGCTCCTAGCACTCTTCTAGATTCTAGCTCTAGGGGTGTAAATAGTATTCTCAATACTCTTTTAGATTCTAGCTCTAGGGAGCATAAATATAGTGCTTCCAGCACTCTTTTAATTTTCACAAGCTCACCAAGAAATTTACTGGTTTTGAAGATCACTAGCAAACCTATTGGTTTTCCAAATCTCACCAACAACTCTTTGGTTTCAAGTTTGCCAGAAAACATACACATTTTTACATAGTGTTTCACTCAAGCACAGGGGAAGATTTGATCTCTTTATAGCTCTATATAATATAAAGATTTTCCCATAATGTAAACTTAATTGCCATAAGGATATGTAGTTTAAGCTCATCAAAGATAGATGACAGTTCAAGCTCTTAATCATGGGTGGAAGGATTTGCATAAGATTAAGCTTATTTAAAATATCTTCTTTCAACACCTTGAATCGTTCTACCTATTCTCCTTAAGTAGCTTCTTCATAATTTCAACTGCTTGAGAAGATGGGTTCCGAATGTAGAAATAAGAGTGACAATGAATGAATAAGACCATTCAAATTTCTGCCATTGGAGTCTGTCTTTCTGATTTGTCTTCAGCTACTACATTGTTGTTCTTTTACAGAAAGGAAGATAAGCTATTACTAAAATGTCTTTTCTCATTTTGACTTAATACAGCTTGAAAACTTGGAATGCTGCTTGTTACTGAAAATGGTGACAAAAACAAGTCTGCATAATGAAAGTGCTAATGCATATGCCATTTAGATGCAAGCCACATAAATTGATTTTCCTCTGACAAGTCACGATCTTTATCTGTCATAAGTTATAGATGAATTCTCCTATTAATTTATCTGTCAGTCAATCCTTCATACGAGTGATTTATCTATTTTAAATAATAGGCAAACTCTAAGTGGTTTAGACAAAATTGAATTGATCGATAGACAAACTCTAATTTGTTTGCATGAATTCCTCCAGCAAATTTGCCTGTTATTTGATTTTTCATTAATGTGCTTTATCTCTTGTAAATAATATATAAATTCTGGATGGCGTAGATGAAGTTGGACTAGTTGACAGACAAACTCTCCTTTATTTGTAGGAATAGATGAAGTATGATATTCTTCTTTTGTTCCACATTTGTCTATTGGAGGTGATAGACAAATTATGCTTTGTCTTGCTCAAAAAGACCCGGTATAATATTCATTTGATGTAAGTGACAAATAAACTCTGCTTTACTTTATCTTGGATGAATTACTTTACATTTTGCCTATAGGTTTGTCTGTGGTAAGTTTGCAGACAAATGTGCCTTTGTCTGGTGAAGTTCATTTGTCCAAGCAGCTACTTTGTCTGTGCAGCTTCATCTATCCTCACTGTGTAGCTTCTACTTCATCTTCCACTTTGTCTATCACTTTATCTGTA
>JAYJMB010001678.1:0-16296 GCA_036873735.1 Pouteria campechiana
CCGGTCATGACGTTCCGTTGGCATTTTATTTCTTCCTCATTATTTACTATGCCTGATCTGACTTCTCGAGATCGCCCTCCGCGGCGTTTCAAACAAGTCCATACCATTTCTTCTCCCCTTTTTTTAACTCCATTATGCATGATTTCTAGCCATTTTAGTTAGGAAATCATGTTGCCTAGCTAGAAAAACTAGTGATATTTCAGTTAAACCCAATTTTCACCCATTTGAACCATGAAAAACGGAAAAAAATGAAAAAAAATGTCAGATTTTCACAAAATGAAAGGAGCAATAGGGAGCTGAGGGCTTGGTCCTTCGTTTGGGGAGGACGGCTATGCTTGAAAGCGAAGATAACCTCGATTTCCAACCAAATTCTAAATTTTTGATATTTAAGGTTTGGGAAATAGTAGATTTTGGGGCTTAAATTGATGTAGATGCTTATCAATTCATAGGAAAAATGATTTAATAGAGTGATTATTGTGATTAGGCATGAGAAAATCCAGATTTTGCTGAATTAGGGTTTTTATCCATAGTGGAAATTGGAAATTTCTTGATTTTTATGAAATCAATCATGGGATAAATGATTAATGGTATGATTAGAATATTTTAGAATTGGTATAGAGTAATTTGGACTAATGAAATCAAATTTATGATTATGCCTTAATTAGGGTTTAATGAGAATTCTTGTAAATGGGCTGTGTAAGCCATGAATTGAATAGATTAAAAGCTTAATTGAGTTATTTATATGTTATTTAAATATTAATCATGTAAGATACCAGATAAATATATCAAAAAAGCAGGGTTCTTGTGATAATTGTGGAGAAATCCTAATTTGATTAGTATTTATCACATGTTTAATGATCACATGAAAGAAGAATTAATATGATGAGATATATCAAATACATGATTATAAATGGGATTATTGCTCTGTACAGAATGATCTGTGAGAAAGATGAAAAGGCATAGAGTTGGGGGAATATGGTTTGGAGCTAAAAGCCTAAGGTAAGTAGGCGGCTCTTGTTTATTTGAATAAATGGATGAGGATAGTAAATATCCCATGTTTATTCTGGGCATATATGTTTTACAAAAGGGATTGTGGGTATCCTGTGCTTGTTTAAAACTAATGTTTGTTGAGTATGACGAATGCATGAATGATTATTTTAGATATGTGTATGACTGTGAACATTGATATGCATAAAGTTATGAATCTTGGATTGATGAGGTAGTACATCCCTAGATTCATTCCTTATTATGTTGTTATACATGAATTTTAGGGATTTGGAATATCCCATAATCAAATTGGTCTATTATATAGACATATAAGTATTGGGGATAGAGTATATCTCATATCATTGTGTTATTCTTGTGTATGAATACCTAAGTGAAAGGGATAAGGACTATCCTGATACTATAAATGAATTGATAAGTATGATAGCATATAAATGTTTGGTTAGATGGGAATAGTAGAAATTTACTTATGTTGTATCTATTGGTGTATATAATATGATGTGGATAGTTGAAAAGAGGGATAAGGATTATCCCATGAATTATCTTTTGTGTCTATGTGTGGATATAGGTATTAATGGGGACATTAAATGCCTCAGAATGTTATATATGATTGTTGAAAGTGGGTGTATAGTAATAGAATGAGAAGCATTCCAGGGTAAATGAGATTGTTTGTGGTGCTCGAATGGTATAGTTATGATATTATGCTTGTATGGCATAGTTTTGAAATGTGTGGTGTATGCATGGCCCCTAATAGGGTATGATAAGCCCAAAGTGGCTAAAAGGTGAGGTGTCTAGTAGACACATTCATAGTTATCATTGTGTACACCTGAAGGGCGTAGAGCTATAGAGTGAATTGAGGAGGACTTAAGCCTCCTGAATTTATATTCATGCTATGATAGTTTGTATTCATGTTCTAGATAAGAACATTTGGTTGTTAAATTATTATTATTTTAGACTTCTGCCTACTTACTAAGTTACCAAGACTCACATCTTTTAATATTAAATTTTTAACTGACAGACCAAGTGAAGACTCCCAACTAAGGATTGGGACTGGCGAGTAAAGATATGAAGATATATTTAATGGTATGATAAATTGGGATTGGAATCCCCTGATGTAAATATAATTATATTTGATTAAATTATAATATGATTGTAATTAAGAAATATATGTGATATATAATGTAAAGTATAATGATGTATGGCATGTAATATTCATTTAAGTATGATATTGTGATATAATGGTGTGATTCTAGGGTTGAACATTGCCATTATGAGTCGGTTCCAATCTTGGGCAGACCTATGAGTGTGGGTCTGGGTGTTTTAGATATAATTATTGTTTTATAATATAAAAAAGTCAATTATATTGATTCAATACATTTATATCAAGTTTAAATATTCATAATATAGGGTAAACTCTACCAGATTTTAGGCAGGATATTTCCCTTATAATAAAAAATATGAGATTATGGTAAGATTTTCCTTAAGAAGAAGGAAAATAGTAGCATTCTGCATCGGCCTCAGTGTGGCATGGTCAAAACACATAAGGTGAGGGTGCGGGGCATTACAAATTACATATGAATCAAGGTTGGAAAGACTTGTACCTCCTTAAACATAAGACTATGGTTGTATTTGGCATGGATTTATGTATGATTGTGTGGCATGAAATCAATGTATGATTCCCATGTTTGGGTGATTGGAAAGTAATATCTTTTATAAGTAAAGTCTACGCCTATATTGCTTAAATTAGATTGTATTGACACTTTGAGCACCTTGGATGAGAAATTGTGCAAGTATTATTGTTAGTAAAAGTAAACATTTGTGGAATGATCAATAAGATACAACTTGCATGGTGTATCATGTATATACAAATCTACAAGGTGTGAAACAATTCAAATGACTTGAACTGCAAACTTGAGGAAATGATGAAAACCAAATGATCCTTAAAGTTTAGAGAATAAAACTTTTTGTAAGGGGGGTAATCTGTAACACCCAAGATGTTGAAAATGGAGGTACATTTTTCTTATCAAATTATAGTAATGATTAAGGTGGAGAAATTTGTTTTGAAATGAAATGATTCGAATATATATGAACTCCACATAAGTTAAATGCAATTGTACAATTTAAAAGTATATGAGAATTGTTATGCAATTTGATTTTTAGCTAATTTAGGAAAAGTTATTATGCATTTTATGTCTTATATGTGGAAAAAATCATTGTGAAAAATATAAGAAGAAGTAAGGGAGTAAAGTGGAAGAAAACAAAAGAGAAAAGGGGGCAGCAACATTTGAAACCATGGCACTCAAATGTGGAGCTGTGATGCCACTTCATAAAGTGGCATGCATGCATCCAACAAAATTTGGCACTATGATGCCGACCAGCAAGCAAAGTCGGTGGGTCAAATTTTTAAAGGGTTTTCTAATTTTTTTTCATTTCTATTTTCTTCCTTTTCCTCCCCATGCCCATACCCTTTGCCCTAACCCCTTCCATGCTTACTTTCTTGTCATTTTAGCTAGAAAATGAGAAGATTTAGATGGGTAATCACTCAAACATGATACAAGTTTGAGTTTTATCCATTTGGATAGTGGAAAATGAAAGAAAATCCAGTTTTCGGCAATTGGAGGTAGCTAATTGGAGCTTTAAGCATGAATTTCTGTTTTGAGGTGGAAGCCACACCAAATATCATAGTAAGTTGCTTTTCCCCAACCGAATCAGGATTTTATGCTTGCTAGGGTTTCATATGGTCCATGAATAGTGATTTTTGGGAAAAATGGAATGGATTCCTGGGTAAATAATTAACTCATTCATTATAATGTTTACGAGCTTGTTTAAGAGTGAGAAATCTAATTTCGGGCAATGACCTAAGTAGTGGTCGAAAAGGGCTTTTGTGTATAACATGTTTGAGGAGTAATTAGTTGAATTAAGGGCTTCATTGACTTGTTTTAAGGATATGTACATATTAATCATGTTGTATATTGAATAAGCATTGTAACAAAAGTAAGGTTCTTTGAGATACCTTCTCGATAAATCATAAATTAAATATTGTTGATCACATGTTTGATAAAATACTTCCATGCGAAAAGTAATGTAATGGACTAATCATATTGTAGTCGGAGATTGGTTATGAAAGAGCCATTAAAATGATGTATGTAATACATCAAATACATGATTAGGAAATTGATTAACTATCAATGGAATCATGATTATATATTGTTAGAATTGGTGATTTGGGTGAAAACCCCCAAATTTAACCCAATTGGAATCTTAAATGGAATGGGTTCATATTACTAACTAAAGTAAATGTTTGAAATGTATAATGAGATAGTCGATATATATGTGTGTGTGTGTGTGTAACTTGTATGAAAAAAGAGGAACTAAAACAAAAATAGAACGCATAAAGACGTATCATATGATGTAATGAATCAAATAAACAATTTTTATGTTTATTATTGATGTCCCCATTTAATTACACTTGCATGTTTATACATTAGAAATTTCATATTCAAATCCTAGACCACAAGTGGTCCTAATTACATTTCTACAAAGGAAAAAAATATTTGATTAAAAGGAAAAGTATAATGCATTTGGAGACCCAAAAATAAAACATACTCTCTCTCAAGCAAATATGTGTTATCTTAGGGATTGCCGAGCACATTGAGATGGCTTGATATTTTGGGGACTGCCTCAAGCCAATGGGTGGAGAGGATGACATAACTCTAGACTGAATTGCTAGACTCTAGCCCAACCTAAGAGAATAAGTATTTTGATCTAATTAGTATATCCCATATGGAATTAATACTGAGTGATTTATGTTATTTAAACTGTAAGAAACTATAGAGATAGTAGGTGATTTGTGACCCAATTAGTATATCTTTGAAGGACTCAGAATCGAGTGATCTCTATGTTGTTTGGTCACAAGGTTTATGACCCAATTTGCATATCCCAGAAGGACTCAGACTAAATGATCTCTATTTTGTTTAGACCTGAAAGATACCAGAAGAAAACAGATAACCTAGGTTTTGCTCAGCTCTCTCACTCTACCCATTAAAAGCTTAGAAAGAGTGGGCCAATTAGACTGGATTTAGCTTGGCTTTCTCAAATGCCCATGAGAAGCTTAGGAAGAGTGGGCCATGATGAATGGGTTTAGCTCAGCTTTCTCAATTGTCCATGAGAAGCTTAGGAAGAATGAGCCTAGGTGGACTGAATTTTGGTAAGCTTTCTCACATTGCCCATGAAAAGCTTAAAAAAATGGGCCAAATTGATTGGGTTTAGCTGATTGAAGTGATTTTGCTAAGGTTTAACTTAATAGCTCAGTCCTAACTTAGGCTTTTTGAATGATTAGATAGATGATCTTTGGTAAGGTTTGACTTAGTGAATCATGACTCAATGACTCGATCTTAGACTTAGGCTTTTGAATGATTTGGTGAGTGATATTGTTAAGGTTTGACTCGATGAGTCATGACTCAATAACTCAGTCCAAAGTTAAGGTTTTTTAAATGAGTGGATAGGTGGTGTTTTCCAATATCCCATAGAAAACTAGAAGTGAGCGATCTTTGCCTTTAATCTATGAAAGATCGTAGAGTCAGGTTGCACGAATTAAGCTTAATTATATTTTGAGTTAATTAGGCCTAATCATGATTAGCATTAATAATAGTAATTAGTGCTAATGATAATTTTTAATTAATTTAAGATGATGGATAAGAAATATGTCATCATTTTCCTGATTTATGTGGCATTTTTTAGGCAACTAAATCATTTACAGGGTTTAATCAGGGTTCAAGCAATTTAAGTATGTTTTAATTGTTCAAATCGGTAGCATCTTGTTATCCATTAATCATGTGAAACCCACTATTTTCATAGCATGGGTGGGACCTATATGTGTACCATGGTAAGGCCATGGCAGAGTGCCCTTAGGCATTAAAAGAAATATTTAGTAATCTAAAAGCCTCTAGTGTCAAGGGAGGCACTTGCCTCATGAAGAGTCCTCAAATCTCCAGTCTAGAAGAAATTATATATCCCTCTATAAGAGAGGGAAGGGGAATTTATAGGCTTGGAAGGCCTGGATGCGCTACTTGGAAGTGATCTGTAAAATTCTCACCCCCGCTATCTGGGTGTGTTTTGCAATTTTCCCACCTCTTTTTCTTGGTAGAGGAATCAAAGGGCATTTGAAGTTTTGCCTTCACTTCACTACTTGTGTGTATTTTGCAAGTTTTTTACTTTTTCTACTAGGTAGGAGAACAAAAGGCCAAATAGAGTTTTGTCTTTACCTCCTCTAGTAGGTAGAGGAACCAAAGGCCAAATGAAGTTTTGCCTTCACTTCCTCTAGTAGGTAGAGGAATCAAAGGCCAAATGAAGTTTTGCCTTCACCTCCTCTAGTAGGTAGAGGAATCAAAGGCCAATTTTCCTTGGGTGGAATTTTGTAACCCCATTTTTAGTGTTTCATAATGCATTTTTCAATAATATTTTGGAAATACCACTTTACCAAAATACTCAATAATTTACTCATTTATTAATTTTTGTCTTGAAATTTTCATTTAATTCCAACTCCACCTGAGAGTTAGAAGAGGACTTCTTGATATAGCCATGTAATCTAGAAATATTTCATAGATCAATTCAAGCAAGCCACATCACATAATTCTACTGACTCTAAAATCTCATTGCATATTAGAAGCCACATTCCAAAATTGGTACCCAGCCACAATAATGATATTAACCATTTGATCAAGAGATGGCCAAAATCAAATAATTGGATTTTTTTGCTTTGAATGACTTATTATGCCATTTGTTCTACCTATTTTGCGACTTGAAATGCTACCATACGATGCAGTGTATAATTTTGGACAGCATCATTTGCATGAAACATGGAGCGTTAAGTCTGTCTTTTCAGAAATAAGATGTTGCATTAGCTCCCTTTTTTATCATCCATTGGAATTAATCTAACCCCAGGGCCCACCATGTCTTGATTCAAGTGATGTCAGATGGTGGTCTTAGATGTCAATGAATAATTTTGCTTGAAATAATATTTAAATAGTCTAAATTTTTTGGCCAAAAATTTATGAATGGAATGAGCATGGCTGAACATCAATTTTCTTAAACTGCCCATTCTTGGAATTTGATGAAAACTCAATATCAATGGCAATTAAATGATCCTAAAATCATCCCAATGAAATTTGGTTTCTAGTTGAAGTATTCAGCTCCTCAACCACCGGTTCTTATCTATCTAATTTTCCATACCCGTACAATGTATAAATTAGATTGTAACCAATGTGATATGTATAAGGTCAGTCGAACATGGAGGGAAAGTTATGGAATTGGAAGAATTGTGTAAGTGTGGTGCCATGGTTCTTCATACAGGTAAATAGGCTCTTTTCTGATTAACTGCATTGCTAGATAGGGATATCGAATATCCTGTGCTTTGCAATTAGGCATGTATGCATTATTGGGGGTTTTGGATATCTTATACTTTTCTAAAGGTTGATGTTTATTATATTTTATGAATACATGAATGTTAGGAATAGCGAATATCCCTTGGATTGAAATAATTGATGTTTTGATTATGATATGAACATGTGATTACTAGAGATAGGAAGTACCCCTTATCTTTATATATGACAATATTTATTTTTGTATATGGATGTCTAGATGAGAGGAATAAAGAATATCTCATGCTTATGTTGGATATTATGCCTCATATTGATGTGGCTTTCATTACATAGACTAGTAGAGATAATAAGTATCCCAAGTTTTCTCCCTGTTATGATGAAGGGAATGTGTGGGCTGATGATAAATGGGGATAAGGATTATCCCATGATTCTTCTCTTTGTTGTAAATGTGTGAATGTAGGAATTAGTGGGGATTTTGAATATCCCAGAGTGCCCTATATGATAATTGAATAAAGGTGTATATTAATGGAATGAAAAGCATTCCATAACTTTGTATATAGGTGTGATAGTTAAGTTGCTTTTGTTATAATAATCATGTGGGTTTACAGAGTGATGTCAGAATGGTATTAATATAGCATGATATGTGTATCTTTGTATGGCATAATTAAAATATGTCATGCCCGAATGGTACAATTATGATATGCCTTCTTATTTTTATCTTAATTTTTAGCTGACATGCAAGGTAAAAAATCCCAACTGTGGGTTGGGACGGGTGAGCAAGACGTAAAGATGTCCTTCTTATGGTAGAAAGGAATGGGATTGTAATACATTATATATTTGAATGATCGTATGTAAAAAGATATATTTCAATTGATGCATATGAATTTAATTGTATTCTTGTAAATGGAATTGTATTATTCCTGTGATATGGATTGCCATCATGATTCAATTTGGATCTTGGGCAGCTATTAGCATATTTTATGATTTGTGGTTAGTATTACTATTTTATAATTATTAAAATATTAATTTTATATGATTAAATATATGCCAGGTGTAGAACCTTATATTTCAAGAAAGACTCTGCCAGATTTTTGACAAAAGTTTTCCTTAGAAATAGAGAAATGCAGGGTAATGGGAAAACGCATAGGCCTTTTGAAATCTCTATTTTGTTAGGGTTTTTCATAATTCATGAACAGTGATTTTTGGGAGAAATTGATATGAATTGATGTGGAATCATGGGAGAAATGATTAATTCCTTAATTATAGTGTTTGGGGCTTATTTGCAGGTGAGAAATCCTATTTTGGGTAATGACCTAAGTAGTGCTTTGAAAGGGCTTTTGCGTATCAAGTGTTTAAACAGCAAATTGATTGAATTAAAGGCTTAATTGATTCATTTTTGTGATTATTTACATATTACTTTTTGTTATATGATAAGTATGTGTTGTTGGAAAGGAAATCTCCTTGGACCTCTTTGTTGAATTGTTATGATTCAAATAAGGCATATGAAATGTTAAATGAAATGCCTAAATGAGCAGTAAATTATATGTAAGGGGTTTGATTGCAACCTTAAGACCCTAATGGAATGGGATGAAGGATTAGTCATTTTGAAATACAATTCATTGTAAATGAAGCTATTACACGATGATAAAATATTCTAATATGACATATATGTAAATTAGATCATGTTCTATGTAGGATCATTGGAATATGAAAGAAACACTAAGTCAGGAAATAGGAAGATTATGAAGCGAATTTTCAGCAAGGTAAGTAGGCATTTATTTTCTTCTGTGAATATATGATTGGATGGGAATAGAAAGTATTCCATGTTTTGAATCCGAGTATATATTTATGATTGGAGATATTAGATATCCTGTGTTTTCCTAAAGGTTGAGGTCTATTAGATTTGTGAATAAATGAAAGTTGGGGATAACAAGTATCCCTTGGATTGTAATGATCGGTGTATCTTTTATGATATGAATATGTGATTATTGGGAATAGAAAGTATTCTGTATCTTTATGAGTAATGATACTTATTTTATGTATAGATGTCTAAATGAAAGAGATTAAAAATATCCCACGCTTGTGTTGAATATTAAGCATTATATTAATATATCTTTTGTTGTGTGGACTGGTAGGGATGGTAACTATCCCAAGTTTCTTTTCTATTGTTACGAGATGAATGTGTGGATTGTTAACTGATGGGGATAACAATTATCCCCTAATTCTTTTTTTTGGTTTATATGTGTGAATGTTAGAATTATTTGGGATTTTGAGTATTGTAGAAAGTCATATATGATAATTGAATAAATGTATATATTGATGGAATGAGAAGCATTCTATGAGTTGTATTTAACATAGTGATATGAGATTTTGCCTGAATGGCACAGTTATGATATGTGATGCCTGCATGGCATAATTTTGATATTTGGTATGTATAAAGACATGACTTATGAAATGATATACCTGAATGACATAGAATATATGTTGGAATACTAAGGACTTGAGCCTCATAGCTATATACTCATGGAGTGATTGTATTGTATTCATGTTTTGGTTTAGAACACGTTACTTCTAATTTATTATTGTTTTATATTTCACTTACTTAGTTCGCTTGAACTAATGCCTTGTATGCTTATTTTTTTTAGTTAGCAAGTCAGATAAAGAATCCGAACTATAGATTAGGACCAGTGAGTAGAACTTAAAGATGTCCTTCCTCGTGGTATAATGATTTGGAATTGCAATCTCATAGTATATTTGTATAATTGTATTTACAAAACTTCAAATGATGTATAAAAGAAAAGAAAGATGTGTAAATGGTATCAAAGCTAGTGGGTTATCTGATATCAAGAGCGATAAGCCCTAAAATCATGATGGAAATGGTTATGGGAAGGAGATAAGAAATGACATGCCTAATACGAGTTGATGAACCCATGAAAATGCCTATACATTTTCCCATTATACTATATTTTCTCCATTTTCTAGGGAAAGATTTTGCAAAAAATCTGACAAAGTCTCACCTGAATTATATGGATCTAAACTTATGCATTCACTAATCATATAAAATCATAATTTAGGTGAGACTTTGTAGGATTTTTGGTAGAATCTTTCCTTAGAAAATGGAAAAAATATAGGGTAATGGAAAAATACATAGGCCTATGGCGGGGTGTGATAGAATTGTATTAGAGAAACACAATGTTTGAATATTCCCTAATATGTGTATGGATGGAGATTATAAATATCCCAAGAGTAGGTTGTTTTATATTATGTAACTGTATATGTTGATGGAATAAGAAAGATTTCATAATGGTATGTTTGGATTGTTTTATGCCTGTATAGCATAGTTGTAATAGATATTATGCTTGAATGGCACAGGTATGATATAAGGTGTCTATATGGCACTATTATGGTATGAAGTATCAAAGTAACCTAAACATGATTCATTAAGTTCAGTTTGTAATATGTAATATAACATAATGGTGTAGAACGTACATTGGAATGATGAGAACTTGAGCCTCATAAGTATATTGTCATGATTACATTATGATGTATTTGTTCATGTTCTAGTTTAGAACATGCTGCTTTTATTTTACTATTATTTTTTATTCAACCTACTTATTGAGTTTGCCTAGACTTACGTCTTCTTATTTTAGTTTTTTAGCTGGTAGGTCAAGTAATAGAGTCCAAATGTGGGTTAGGACATGTAAGCAAATTTTGAAGATATATTATAATAAATTTAGATTGGAATCTCGTATGTGTATTTATAATTGTATTTAAAAGATTCAATAATGTATCATTAAATATATTGTTATGTCATAGTGGTAAATGTATATGGTATTGTGAATGGATAAGTATATTCTAGTTTTGTCTATTGCCATCACGGTGTCACTACGGTCCTCAACAGCTGTGGGTGTGTATGGGTATGTGTTTTCTAATTTATGTTATCATTTTTATAGCTCTTGAAACTATAATGTTATATGATACATTATTGTACAAGGTTAGATGAAGGCGTATGAAACTATTCTTCCACTAATGTAAGTAGACTCCTTTTTGTTTGAATGGATGCATGGATGAAGATAGTGAACATCTCATGTTTTGAACATGGGCATGTATAAATGAATGGAGATAGTGGATATCCCGTACTTTGTTAAAGATTGATGTCTATTGGTGAATGCATGAATGATGAGAATAGTAAGTATCCCTTGATTTGTAATGAGTGTTGTTTATTTCCCTTTATTGGGGATGGAGAATATCCCGTTTATGTATATGAATTTGGGATAGAGACGATCCAGACATTGTATATGAATTATTAGTTAGGAAGGATTGGACAGATGGAGATAATAGATACCCCATTATGTTGCATTGGTTGATGTTTATATGTTATCTAAATAGGTAGATTGATGATGAATAGGGATAGGAAATATCTCATGATTCTTCCTTCTATTATATATGTGTGAATATGTGAAGTAGTGGGAATTTTGATTATCCCAAAATTGTTATTCTAATAATTGAATGAATGATGGAATTGACATCGTATGTCATCATTATGACAGAATGATCTATGATATGTAAAATGAAAAAATGGCGTAGAACATTATGATAGAATAATGAGGACTTGGGGCTTAAGGTATGAATGCACAATCATGTATTTATTTATGTTCTAATTCTATTTTAATTGATTATCATTTTCTTTATCTGGCCTACATACTAAGTTCGCTCAAACTAACGCTTTCTTATTTAAATTTTTTAGTTGACAGGTCAGGTAATGGAGCCCAACAATGAGTTGTGACTTGTGAGCAAAACTTGAAGATGTCATTCTTGTGGTATGAAGAAATGGGATCGTAATCCCATAATGTAATTGTATGATTGTATTTAGAAAACTTTATATGATGTATAATAAGATATATTGGCATCTCCTAATGATAATTAATTATGATATTGTGGGAGGATCTATATAATTTCAATTATATATTGTCATCATGATTCGTTTCAGCCTTGGGCAGCTATGGGTGAGTATTTTATGGGTTATGTCATTGCTTTATATTATTAAAATTACAGTGTTATATGATTAATAAATGCACAGGTTTACATCATGATATTTTAGGGTAGACTCTGTTGGATTTTTGGCAAAATATTTTTCTTCAAAATAGGAAAAATATAGGATAATATGAAAACGCAAAAGTCCCTAGGCGGGGTATGAAAATATTAAAATATTTTAGAATTGGGAAATGGTTCAAAGAAACCTTCTTACTTTTTAAGAAAATCCATTCTATCCATCATACTTGGCATTATTACTTTAATTAAAATATATAACATCATGTTAATCAAAGGCCCATGTGGGCAACACTATTTAAAATTGTATGAAATTATATATAAGATTTAAAAAATTAATTATATTAATCTATAAATATACTCAAATGTCACGAAACTTCATTGAATCATGAATTAATATAGGATGAAGGTTGTCAAAGACAAGGATGCATGATTATATCTTAGTATGGATCCCATAAAAAATGAAATAATTTTGAATAATAAACATTAGCTTCCGATTGGTCCTAATTTTGAACGTATTTAAATATTTTTATATAATCCTTGGATTATTGATTACTACCTAAATAAATGGTGTTAAATAAAATAATTAGATTGAATTTCGATTCCAGTATCTAGAAATAGAAAATAAAAGGTTTCTTTAAACCATTTTCCTTTATAATTTTATAAAATCATTCATGCATGCAAGGACGTTGCTTTACAAGGTACTTTTGATCCACAAGTAGGTTCAAATTTATTCTTAAATTATTTTAGTTTTGCAGCGCATATGAGTCTTTTTGTTGGGATAATATTTAAGTTTTTTTTTTAACTGATCATGTGAAGTTTATGATTGGGTCAGATTTCATCAACTTACAATGGTAGGAAGAGTCATCCAAAAAAATCCCAAGTGCTCAAAGCCGTCCATCAAACTGCAACTTGCTTGGGCCCAGTATGTGCCATTTATCAGCAAGCCCAGTCATATTTGGATGTTCAATTTCAACAAGAAAGATGACTGGCTAGCTGCGTCTAGACAGGAAGTGCAAAATAGGCGTAAAAGCTACTTTTCAAAAGCAGAGCAGCAATGTGCTCGTACATCGTATATGTAGAAAAGCATCATGAAATGGCCCTTTTTAGTTCAAAATGAAGAGAAAACCCCAGAAGAGAGGCACTATCAGCAGAGTTATGACTGCCAGCCTCTGTTTTCGCTTGCTACTTTTATCTCTAGTTTTTGTCTTGATATTGTTTCATTTCACAGTTGGGATGCCATTCCCCTAATATAATCATTTATTCGAAAGCCCCGGCGACTTTGAGTGTCACTTGCATACGACATTTTATTATACTAATTACTGTTGCTTTTGCTTCGGGCAATTCGTTAAGCTCAATGCATCGAGCCAAAATGCGTCCTTTCCATTTCTTGGACTCGTGCAGGGGTTGGGCTAATGTAAATCCTAATTTTTCCAACAAGAATTCTATTTTTCGCACATGATGGTCACTGTACCGTTTAAATGAAAAACTTGTATTACCTAATTAAGGTTTAAAAATTCTTTTAACATAGCCTTAAATCCGAGTTCTAACAAGGCAGCATTTCCTTATATAAAGCAGCCGAAATTGGATTTCGTTAGGATCCGGTCCTCTTTATTCCTGCCTCCCTAGAGTTTAAAAGCATGGTCTGCAATTGCATAATACTTGGGACATCCCAGATGAATGCAAATTGGCAACGGCCATGGCTGTCCGAAGGCCTTCGTTTCTGGGTCTGACTTAAAAGCCCATCAGTTTGACACGCCTTCCCTCGTGCGCCAATGACTATACTAATAGTCAGAAGTCCAAAATTGCAAAATTCATCTTTGATCGTAATCTGACATGTTCCCTTCAAAGGATTATTATTGGTAATTAATTCCACACGTAAGCAACAGAGACTTCCGTAGAAATCATTAGCCTTCTCCACCCTTTACTTTCGTTGCTATCATCAGGGCATCGATTTGGATCACATGCCTGATTTATCTTCAACATAGAATGGAAGAATATAAAAAACCCGACTGTCCTCGTAATAAACAAAAGGCGGGGCGCCTGCAAATGGCCTCCTCTCTCTCTCTCTCTCTCTCTCTCTCTCTGAGCTCTGAGCTCTGAGCTCTTAGTCTTAACTACCTTTTATATTTATTAACTAGAGAGTTAAGATCGTTGGATCTTGCATGGGCTCCACAGAATGGTGGCTCTTATGGTTTCCCAAACGTATATCCTTTTGGGCTTGACCAGCTGGAATCTTTGAACCGTCCTCCGTTTCCTGAAAGTTTTTTTGTTATTTTCAGAAACGCGTTAGTCAGAAAACATCCCAAATGGAAATTCTTAGCTCCCACTACAACATCTACCTTGGCTCAGTCTACAAGCTTACCTTATTATTATCCTGAAATTGACCAATTCAAACCCCAGTTCCAGAGTTTCTTAAACCCCACGCGGAACAAGTGCCGGGCAGCTTGGTCTTGACGAATGACATGCATGTGCTATGAAAGTCCATTTTTCATGCCTGTTGTTCACATTAAAAGTTTGCTCGGATCCCACAATTGCACATCAATTGTGTATTGGGAAGATTTACAGTATTTAACAGAGATTGAATAAAGAAAGCTTAAGACATAAAACGGAATAAGGGTTGCCGAAGTTTTTTTTTTCATGTGATTTAACATCTTAACAATTTTATCAGGTTATTTTAACTGTTTTCATCCTATTTTGGGCATGTTTGGCTGAGGAAATGGAAGTGGAAAGGAAATTGTAGGGATGATATTAGCCAAAAATATCAGTAATATTGAAAAAATAGATTTGTTATAATAAATATAAGTTACATTATTTAATGGGAAATAACTTTTTCTTCGAAAAATGAACTTTTCTTTTCCTTCCCCCCAAAACAACCAAATACACCTTTTGTTTTTTTATTCTTTTTCTCATTCCGAAGGGGGATATTCGTTTTGGATAAGAAATCCAAACCCGGACCACAGAACCCACAATAGGTATTTGTTTTGGGTAGGAAAGCCGGTCTTGCATATGAACAAGGAGCACTGGCCCCCTAATTTTCATTATCATAGGATGGAATGATGGATTAAATGGATGTGAAATTAAAAAGAGCCTCAAATGAATACTTGTTTTAGGTGGACACATGCAGTTGTCGTCTTCAATTCCTATCGTGGGATGCCTAACCCACTCGAGTGGTTTGACAGCAAAATCAATGGACGGCTTAAACAAATGGGATGGGCACTCTTTATCAAGTGACTCCGGGTTCAAACGGCAATCATGCTGCATTTTCTCTCAATCGTTTAACAGGTTGTTGGCATGAGCAAAGCCCCACTCCCAGGTGCCCGTATCTTAAAGTGCATGTTGAAGTTCTCAGCCAAACGACAAGCTGCTGGTGTTCACCGACTCACCATAAATACCCAGCACCTGAAATCCACCTCGAACAACCATTCTAATCACCACTAACCAATTTGAAAGTGAAAAGTCCCATCAATGAAATTTCCATACTCAAACGATTATTTGGAAGGAATTCTTCGTAATTGGAATAATTGAGAACAGTCCTTCGATCAGCAGCTATCCACCTTTCAACTCTTGTTTACGAATCCTTTAGCGCAACCACATGAGATAAAAATTCCTATTTTACCTAAGGTGTAGCTAGGAAAAGAGGTAAGAAAAAAATTCTTAATGATTTCACCTCCTTTTAATTGATATCACATTTATTTATCCTATATATATCAAAAATCATATTTTTTATTATTAATTACGTTTCAATCATAATTTACTAACTTCTCTATTTTTTATTTGCTTTCTTTATTTTCAATTACTACCTCCAATCTTTTCAAAGCATATTTTTCACTTTTTTGAATCATATTTTCCTCTTTTCTTG
>JAYJMB010001679.1:8637-60321 GCA_036873735.1 Pouteria campechiana
TTAGGTCTACTAGAAGTCAAATATAACAAAGAACCAATCATGCTCTTAGATAACCTTTAATTTACACTTTTACCACTTTCGTCTTTATCCATTTTGATACTTGCACTCATAGGGGTTGGCATACATTTTAAGCTTTCCATTTTAAAATTTTTTAACATTTCTTTGATATATTTTGTTTGTGAAATAAAAATACCTTCATTAGATTGTTTTACCTATATTCCAAGGAAAAATGTTAGTTTACCCATCATGCTCATTTCAAATTCACTTTTCATCAAATATTTAAACTCCTTGAAGTATTTTTCAATTGTAGAACCAAAATTGATATCATCCACATAGATTTATATAGTATGAATACATGAATAAATATGATTAATGAATAAGATTGTGTCGACCTTAGCTCTTTAAAAATTTTTACTTAGTAAACCCACTCAATCTTTCATACCAAGCTCTTGGAGCTTGTTTAAGACCATAAAATACTTTTGTGAGTTTAAATACATAATCTAGATATTCATGATCTTCAAAGCTGAGAGGTTGTCTAACATAAATGTCTTCATTTAAATATCCATTTAAGAATGCACTTTTTGCATCCATTTCAAATAATCAAAATTGTTTGAAAGATACATAGCTAAGTAACATTCTTATGGCCTCAAGTTTGGCAATAGGTGCAAAAGTCTCATCATAATCTATTCCCTCTTTTTAGGAATATCCCTGTACTACTAGATAAGCCTTATTTCTTACAATAATCCTAAATTCATCAAGTTTAGTTCGAAAGATCCATTTTGTGCCAATGAAATACTAATCATTTGGTTCTAGCATAAGTCTCCAGACATTATTACATTTAAACTGATATAGCTCTTCTTGCATTGCTATGATCCTTTTTTCATCTAAAATGATATCTTTCACTGTTTTGGGTTCATTGTAAGATAAGAAAGCGAAATTATGATAGATATTATGAAGTGAGCTATGAGTTCTCACTTTGTCATATACATTTCCTATGACATCTTCTAATGAATGATACCTATGAGTATGAACTAATTGGGATGGTTCAGGCAACTTACCTTTATTTATCTATTCATTATGAATTTTAATATTTTCTTTAGGAAGATGTGATAATTTGGCTTATGGTAAATCTTTAAATCCTTGTTGAGTTTCATTTGATGCTTCAAGGAAATCAAATCTCTCATTATCATCATCTGCATCATCAACCTTTTTCGGCCAAGAGTTAGTCTCATCAAATTTTACATGGACTAACTCTTCTATCATGTATGTTCACTTATTATAGATTTGGTATGCTTTGCTAAAAGAAGAATACCCTAGAAATACACCTTCATCACTTTTCTTATCAAATTCACTAAGGTTATCTTTTTCATTATTCAAGACAAACCATTTACAGCAAAAGGAATAAAAATATGCAATGTTTTGCCTTCTACCTTTTCATAGTTCATAAGAATTTTTTTTAGAATTGAATGAATGTAAACACGATTAATTAATAGCTTCAGCCCAGCCCAAAATCTATGAGGAAGATTTGCATCAATTAACATTATTTTAGCCATTTCAACTAAAACTCTATTCTTCCTCTCAACCACTCCATTTTGTTGTGGAGTTTTCGGTGTTGAAAAATTATAAGTTATTCTAAGTTCATCACTAAAGTTAGTGAACTGAATATTGTTAATTTCTCTTCCATGATCCATATGTATTGAGAGAATTCGTATTTCATTTTCATTCTGAACTTTCCAATGAAATTTCTTGAAAAGCTTAAAACATTCATCTTTTTCACTTAGAAATAGTACCCAAGTATATCTTGCAAAATCATCAACAATTATGTACTTATACTATTTACTACTTAAACTTCTTTTTCATGTAGGTTCAAAAAGATCCATATGCACTACTCAAGAGGCTTTGTAGTAGAAATAATATTTTTCAATTTGAAAGAAGCTTTTGTTTGTTTTCCAAATTGGCATGCATCACATACATGATCCACATTGATCTTCATTTTTGGTAAACCTTTTACAAGATCAAGTTTTATAAGCTACTTGATTGTGTAAATATTGGCATGTCCAAATCATTTGTGCAATAATAAAGCTTCATTGTCGACTATAAATAGACACTTTACATGATCTACACTAAGGTCCAAAATATACACATACACACATTTCCATTATGCTTTGCATAACATATACTATTTCCTACTTTATTGCAAATAATACATTATTAGACTCAAACACAACTTCAAAACCTCTATCATACAATTGACTTATGCTTAAAAGATTGTGTTTAAGACCTTCTACATAATACACATTAATAATATCCATACCAGAAATGCTTACCATACCTATTCCTCTGATTATTCCTTAATTATTAACTTCAAAAGTTACTTTACCTTTATCCTAAAATGATAAACTTTTGAACAAATGATTTTTCCTATCATGTGATGTGAACATCCACTATCAAGGTACCAGCTGGATTTTATTCTTGAAGTCAAGCATACCTAAAAAAAAAAATAACCTCTAGTCTTTGGTAGTCACATCTTGGGTCCATGTTTGTCAAGTATGAAAATAGTGCTTAGGCACCCAGATCAATTTTATCCCATTATTTTGTAATCGTTTTACTATACAATTGTAAGCAACATGCTCAAATTTATTACCAAAATATCAGTGCCCTTTGTGAAAGTTGAAAGTTTCTTCTTCTGAAATATGTGACATGATTTTGATAATTTATACACTTATTCTCCATCTTACTCATTGTATTTCTCAAATAATTACAACATAGTTTCAACTTTTGGTTTTGTCCAATAGCTTCTTTGAATCTTTTTTCAAAAGGTCATTTTCAGATTTAAATTTTGAATACAAAAAGAATACTCAATTTTAGTTGTATTCTCAATATGACTTCCTTTTGAATTTAAAACTCCTTTTTCAGCTTTGCATATTTTTCGGTTGCTAACTTTGATTCATCAAGAAGTGCAGTATGTTCTTTTTGTAATTCAAACAAGAACTCATCATAACTTACCTGATCTAAAGCATTGCTCTTTTTTTCTTCATCTTTGCATGCCATTAGACCAATATGAAACTCCTTGTCATATTTAGAATCTACAAAGATAAATGAGTCACTATCACACCAAGCTCCAAAACTCTGATATTTTGGTTCTTTTTATCCTTTTTGACAGATGAGCATATTTTCTTTAGATGTCCACTTCCACCACAATTATGACATGTGACTTCCACTTCTTCCTTTTTGAATGAAGTTTCAATTTTAATTTTTTATCTCCTTTCTTATTCTGCACTTTTCAATCTGCTGCAAATCTATTCTTCATCTTGACATTTGTTTGAAGAATTTTTTTGAATCGATAATTGAGCATAGCAATTTTCTCATCATCTTTACCTGCATCAAGATTAGACTGATCAAAATTAGCTTTTAAACCAACAGATCTCTTACCTTTTGATTCAGTTTCATTCTTCTTGATGATATGCTCATGTGATAGCAATGATCCCATCAAGTCATTAACCTTCAACTTTGAGATATTGTTTGCTTCTTCAATAGCCATCACTTTTGTGGTCTAAGATTTAGGTAAAGATCTGAGTATTTTCTAAACTTTTTCTTTCCCAGTAATCTCCTTTTGAAGACTTTTCAATGCATTGACGATCTTGGTAAACCAGTGATTCATCTCAGTAATGGATTCATTAGAAAGCATTGTAAATAGTTTATAATCATGCATTAGAAGGTTGATTTTTCTCTCTTTCACTTATGATGTGCCTTCATGGGTAATTTGAAGTTTCTCTCATATATCTTTTGTAGTTTTACAAGTTGATAGCCTTTCAAATTCAACTTGAGAAATAGCACAATACTACAACATGTTAGCTTGTTCATTTGCCAAGCTTTTCTCTTTCTGTTCTGCAATCTAGGTACTTATTTTTCCTACTAGGGTTGTAAATCCATATTTAATTATGCACTATGCAGAAATGTTATAACCGATTAAGAAACTTTTCATTCTTAATTTCCATAGAGGATAATTATCTCCAATTAGGTATGGAGGTTTATTTGTAGGTAATCCCTCTAGAAAGCTAGTTGATCGGAATGCAAATCCACTACTTCCATTTTCATTTCTATTTCTACCATTATTGTCATTACCACTTTCATTTGTGCTTATTGTATCTATAGAAGATCACTTTGAGAAACACAAAGATAGCTCTAATAATACTTTTTGGTCCTTTACAAAGGCTAGACGTAAGCAATTTATGGAAGCAATTCAAATGCACTACACAAACAATGACTCATAAAATTAGAATACAGAGTTTATAATGGTTTGACACCTCTACCTACTCCACTCTCCAAGTCACAATCATAGACTTGGTTTCCACTAGTCAACTTAGTCCCACAGTTATAATAGCATAGCACAAATATTATATTCTCTGGACTTACACCTCTGGGCGATAATATAGATGAATCACTTACTTACTTTGTTATAATTCACTATCTCTTAGTTTACAACCCAAACCAAGGTACAAATAGCACAATAAAGGAGACACTAAAAAGAAGCTTATAACCAATTCAAATCTCAGGTGACTTCTATACTTCAACTAACTTCAGATTATCCAACTTCATTCACCTACAAAACAGAGGTTAGAATTTCCACATGATTTTGACTTCTTGATTTTCTCTTAATCTCCCACAAAGATCTCACTCTCTCTAGCACATACCTTTTCTTCAACAAATCTCCCATTAATATAGAAGTTCAACTGCTGGTAGGTATTCTCCCAAAGGATGTTGAAGAAAATATCAAACAGTTTCAAAACCAGATCTTTGTAATTGCCAACAACGGTCCCAAAACCATTAACGTTTTCCCCAAAAACCATCAATGCTTTCCTTTGTAAAGAAATCCATTGAAGTTTAACTTCACAGGATTCCTCCTTGACTACAAATCCGTTGACGTTTTGACCAAGTTCAAATTTTGCCTGATTTGCATCTGTCAAGGTTCAACTTCGCCAGATGTGTTGTTGACTTCAAATCCATTGAGGTTTTGACCACAAAATGTTGACAAATTTCTGCATCTGACATCTTCCTTCCTTAACCTATTGTCAAAACTTGTTTACATGCATTCCATCATATTTAAGCAACTTGTTTACTTTTCATCAATCTACTCTACATCAAATGTGTATCATCATCAAAACTTATTTCATCCTTGTTTGTTCATCATCAAAATAGGAAACAAGAGTCAAACAAAGGGGTTGTTACTTGGTGAATTATTCCAACATTTTCAAAAAATTCATTAAAGTCATTTGATAAATATTCACCATCTCTATCTGATTTAAGGGATTTAATGATTTTTCCTAGTTGATTTTCTACCTATGTTTTATAAGACATAAATTTTTCTGGGGCTTCATCTTTATTTCTTAGTAGATATACATAAGAATATTTACTATAGCCATCTATGAAGCTTGTAAAGTATCTTTTTCCACCTCTATTTAAAGTATTTTTAATTTCACATATGTCTAAGTAAATTAAATCTAATAATCCTAAATTTCTTTCAATGTTTGGAAATGGTTTTTTTAGTTTTCTTGGTTTGCACACATACTTTACATTTATTTGAGAATTGAATTGGACATTTGGGAATTAAGCCTACTTTCATCATAGTGTCCATGCTTCTAAAATTCACATGACCTAATCTATCATGCTATAAAGAAAAAGAGTCAACAATATATGTAGAAGAACTAGCTTTATTATATACATTCATTCTGAATATGCCATGTACAACATATCCTTTTCCAACAAATTTACCCCCCTTAGACACGATAAACTGATCAGACTCAAATATCAACTTGAACCCATATTTATTAAGAAGATTGGTTGAGATAAGATTTTTGTAAATTTTTGGTATATGAATTACTTTTGTGAGGGTGAAAGATTTTTTAGTAGATGAATTACCCATGAAAAGATTATTTTCATTCTTTATATTTTTATAGGTTTTAAACTGACTTTTGTCTTTACAAACACTCTTAGTAGCTCTAGAATCAAGCCACCAACTATGTTAATCACCCATAAAAAAACCTCAGAAATCATAGCAGCAAAATTATCTTTAGTCATATGTGCTTTAGGACCTTTTTTATTGGTGGGTCTTGAATAAAAATTATACTTCCTTTTAAGAAGTCTAAATTCTCTTTTCAAGTGGCCCATCTTTTTGCAAAATAAGGTCCTTTATGCTTCTTAAGTGATTTTTTGTTGGTATTTAAGTTAAACCTTTTAGATAGTTTATTATTGTTAATTACCACCTTTTCTTGGCTTTCTACTACATAAGTTTTAAATTGATCTCTTCTTTCTTTTCTCTCAGTCTAGAAGCTTCTATTTCTAAGATTCAAAGCAAGATCATCTAAATTTATTTTTTAATTCATTTGTGTCAAATTTTTATGGTGGTTATTCCAGCTAGAAGGTAGTTTTGCAATAATAGAACAAACTATAATAGACTCATACATCTTATTACACTCATTCTCTAATTGATTGATAATATATTGAATCTCATAAACTTGGTCAAGGATCAGTTTATCGTTACTGATAGACTAATTTAAAAATAGACTTAAAAGAAATTTCTTGGCACTGACATCTTTAATATTGAATTTGTATTGAAGTTATCCGAAATTTGCTTCAATGTAGCCACATTCTGGTAGACACTGAAGAGGGTGTCTAAAAGCAAGTTGATGATGTGTCCTCTATAGATGTAATTGTCAAGTTCCCACTTCATTTTTCTATGATATTCTTGTAAAGTCTCATCCTTCCTTTCTTCAAGCTTTGGAGTGGTGAGAATATGAATGACTCTAATTTGAGTGAGGTAGAGATAAAGTTGTTGCTACTATTTTTTGAAGTTAGTGCCATTATAACTATTCAACTTTGATATTTTAGGTATGATAAGTAGATTATTAGGTGATGAATGGGCCATTGTATTCATGATGGAATAATTGCCTAAAGATTGTTGGGGCAGAAAGAGAGAAGGAGAGGCTACGATGAAAATAAATAAAATAAAATGAAATACAAATACCCAGTTCACAAAAGGGATGTTATAGAGTCATTGTCCTTTAGGCAATTATCCACCCTACACTGCTAATTTAGGGTATTTGTAGTTATTCCTAGGATACAATTTACAAACCTGTGCACCAAAGAGAGAAAGCAACATGCTAGCTGGTCCCTGAACAACTTGATGGCAATGAATTGTCTTGTCTTGTTTGGATGGAAGATGTGAGTGGTAGATTGGTCATAAATTGGAAGATGGGAGTGATTGATTGGTTGGATCTTTCTTAGAGAGGATTGAATGAAAAAAATCAATTTTATCCTTAGCTAATCATGTTTTTATAGTTGCAGTAATGCAACTATCTACACATTGACCATCTGTTGTAGAAGACATGCTGAATGGTTTGTTGGAAATGTTCTTCCAAGGCATGCAAGTTACCATGAAGTGTTTGATCTGGACAACCCTTCCATGTGAATATGCTATAGTCATATCACATAAGCATTCAAGTGATTGAACAAGAGTAGCCCTTGAATTACTCAAAGCCACATTGCACCTCTTTTTTCAATTTCCATATCTATAAAAGCATGTAGCATTGCTTTGTATGGCTTTGCATTTACTTAATACACTTTTTCAAATTCTACTTCTCTCTACTCTATCTTGGTCTCATTGGCGAGAGATGAGTCATATTCTTTCTTCTTTTTTTAAAGTAAGAAAATTCAAACCCAAAAATTTTAGTTATGTAATCAAAATTTTACCACTTTACCGTTAATCATCTTATGTTAAAATCAAACTTTAGAAAATTCCAATACATTCACCATCCCTTACTTCCCCTTTTAGATAAGAGTTGGGGTGGGCCCTTATTTATAGGATATGCCAAAAAGAAACAACTATGCTCCACTTGCTTAAGGGTTAAGTCATTTGAGGTTCTTGCTCATTGGTAATATTGAAGTATCATTTGCATGTTGGATTTTCAGATTACTCTTATGCTAGTATTTAACATGTGAGAAATGTTAGAATAGGATGAATGGGCTTGGCCCAAACAGTGGGGTGTCTACAAGATTGTATAGATTATGACCCTTTTGTTGAGTTTAAGTATATAGTTTTGATGATAACAAACTTATCTATGACTTGAACTTAAATTAATGAAGTTTTGCTAAGATTTTGTGTAATAGAGGAATCCACATAGGAGACAAAATGGGTCATAGAGGTTTGACATGTTTGCTGAAACTACATTTAAATACATAGGAGAGCATGCAGGTGATAAGTGTTTATCAAACTAGCTGCCTAGTTGGGTATTCCAAGTTATGTTGATAGAGTTTTCCCATAGAGAATTTATAAGTTTCATAGTGGTCTGGTGAGATCTCAACAATCATCATATTTCATATGGGAAAGCTACAGATAAGATCATAGAGTTCTTTGTGCACATTAACACCGATAAAGGATTTCAATAGAGGAGAGTTGATGATGACATAGGTCTGTCATCATAGTAGTCAAAAATCCAAAAGGCATTCTAACAACTAGTATGCAATGATTTTTCTCTAAATGGTCAAAACCTCTCCAAAATAAAAATATAAGTTATATTAAAAACAAAAGAGATTATTGACGGTTCTAAGAGCTAAAAATGAAGCATTCACAAGAGACCCAGCAAGATTCCAAGTGCATTCACTCCAAATGCTCTAAAGTTCAACAAGCTTCAAGCTACATCAAATTCGATATAAGAGGAGTTTGAAACACTTTGTATTTAGAGGAATCCAAAGCACTTTGCATTTATTGAAGTAATCCTCATCTTTAATCTTTTATTATGTATGTCTCAACCTATCAAAAGGCATTATATTGTACATTTTCTTA
Organism: Pouteria campechiana; assembly: GCA_036873735.1. Taxonomy (NCBI): domain Eukaryota; kingdom Viridiplantae; phylum Streptophyta; class Magnoliopsida; order Ericales; family Sapotaceae; genus Pouteria; species Pouteria campechiana. Next base: position 17,480 of record JAYJMB010001679.1, read on the forward strand.
TTTTGAGTACTGGAGTTTTCTACTATGAAGAAAGGGGATTCTTGTAGTAATGTTGAGTATTTTAAAGAGTTTCCTAGTAAGCTCGAAGTAACAAGGTGTGGTATAGGAGTTCAATAATCTCAATAAAATTAAGAAAAGTGTGATTCCACAAGTGCATAGAAGAACCCAATATTGGGGATTCCTTGGAGAGTGGATTAGTTGCTGAGTTGGCCCAAACCACTATAATTCCTTGTGTGCTTTACACTCTTGTGTGCTTTAGTGATTCCACTACTATCATCTTTGATGGTAAAATTATAATTTCTCACAAGTGCATGAGTGTATAGCAGGATAGTGTGCAAAGCAAGAGTCGACCCCACAGAGAACTATCAAACTGATTCAATTATGTCTAGTTACTAAAACTAAGTTGTCCTAAATTAACAAGATAAATTAATGACTAAGTAAATAAAAGTGTAATGCAATATAATAGAAAATAATGATAGTGAGTAATGTAAAAGAGAATTTAGGTTGCAAGAGTTTGTGGACCTAACTTCACTACTCAATGATATTCAGTGTTGTTGAAATGTTGGTATCAATTCAGTATCTTGCATTCGTTCTATCCACTATATGATTATTACCGATAAGTGCCTTGGTTTAAATCAAGTATTTTCTCCTATTCCACCTATGATATGTAGTATAATTGACATTAATAACTCAACAAGATGAGAAGAACTTTATTGAACCAATTAGAATAGTTTAGCATATGGTGTCTACCTTAACCATCTATTCATTCATTCAAGAGAGATTCGAAAACATGATTTAGCAAATGGCATCTACCTTAACCATATTTTCTTAGACAATCTATTTAATTCATAAAATTGGTGATCAAGCAATTAAAGAAATCAAATGACTGTATTAAGAACAAAGAATGAAACAAGATAACTAAATTAATAAACCAATAATCTCTATTAATAATGAATATCAAGGAGGGCTACATCATTGCCCTAGAAAAAGAAAATTAGTTCATGATAAACACTAAAAGAAAATACTCTGAAATATGCATGATTGTAGAACTCGAAATCTCCCTTGCTCCCCTTTCTTCTTACGTACTCAATTCTCTAGTGTTGAACTATGTTCATCCCCCTTAAACTCTATTCTACACATCATTAAATAACCCAAACAGTAGTGTTTTAGTAGGAATCCTCCATGAATTACAAATCCTTTATAGATAAAGATTCTCTTCTAAGAATAACTCAGCCTTTCACATGAAAAGAGAGTTTCTATGCTTAAAAATAAGAGTTTCAAATTAATTCAAGTTGTTATATATCCTAGTTTCTAAAAATAATTGCTGAAAATTGCAACACCCTTCCACCTTGAAATCAACAATTAATTTCACGTTTCTGACTTCTAAAGATAACAACACATTTATGTAAAAAAAATCAGCATTCAAAGATAACTCAAATAGCTGGGTATTATGTAACACAACTGCTAAAAATACTTTAAACACATTGTTGATTTCTAAGATCACAATTTGGAATGCAAAAGTATGTTCATCATATCTAAAATCTCCATGTATAACACTTCTATTTCATCCCAAATTGTTTTCTACACTTGTCCAAAATTTTTGCATTGTAAAATTTGTCTCTAGTTAGTCCACAGAGAAAGTAGACTTGCTATAAATGAATCTACTTTATCTCAAACAAATATACTTCATCTTTGGTTAGTCTACAAATAAAGTAGGCTTGCTATAGAAAAATCTACTTTGTCTTAGACAAAGTTCTGCTTCCTACAATTCGTCTCAGACAAATTTCTACTATGATAGACAACCCTCTACTTTCTATTGACAAAGTAGTTTAGGATTAGTTTTATATTTTTTATTATAATTTTCTTGTATGATCTCAGAATTATATGATTCTTTTTACATTGGATAGATAATTTTAGGGGGTACAACTTCCATGTTGATCACTTTTTTTGAGCCATCTATCTTCTATAAGTCATGGGGCCTCAAAGTGATGCCTTTTATTAAATGAATTAGTAGATGAATGTGAAGCTCTAGAGACAGTTGCACTATTTTAGCCATAAGTTTCTCAAAGAAACTTAGAATCATGTAATTCTTAATGCATTAGAAATCAAAGAATAAAGGATAGAACTTTAATGTTGAAAACATTTTCCAAATCTACCTCCATAAATCCTTAAAATTGCTTTAAAGTGACGCCTTTTGTAATCTTTAGTTACATTTTTTAGATTTTATATTTGCAACAAAACAAACTCTGTTAAGTGCAATATTCACTTAAATTTCAATATAAACCACTGAAAACACATTAAAAGAGGATTTTAAATATGTGAATTTAGATATAAAAATATGATATATTATGAGTTTATCAAATACTCTTAAACTTAGCTTTTGATCATCCTTGAGCAAAATAACAATCTAAACTCATGAATAAGTTAGGAAAATCTCTCTCAAAAAAGTCAATAACATACCAAATAAATTACACATGTGCACATATCTTAGAAATCATTTATGATACTTGCTAAGTAATCGCATGAAATGCATGCTTCATCAATCCTTTCATATAGTAAAAATGTTTGTGTATCTAGTGTCAATCTCATGCTACATGCATGTTTTTTAGTTAATAACGTGCAAATCAGTGATTCTCATGATCTTCACAAAGCACCCCATAAGCTTGTGATGAATTCATAATATACCATATTTTAATACCCAAATTCATATGTTTTGGAACCTCATTTGATATCTTTTATTGGTTTGTAATTACATTTGATGAAATATTACATTTAAGAGAGTTATTTGGTTTTTCAGTCAACAAACCATGTCGAAATGAAGTTAAATGTGAATAAGCATTACTTTGATGCTATTTCTGACATTTATTAAGATAGATTCAGCAAGAGTGGTTGACATAAGAGTTGAATCTCTTCAAGTCATTTGTCCAACGCAATAAGAATCATCTAATTTTGATAACAAATGAAGAATATATGATCAAAATAGTGAAGATACCTCTAGTGGACAACATTCTGGAGCTGCCGCCAGCCACTCATCTCACCTACCAATTCATGTCTAGCAAAGTGGCACCACTGGCACCGGACAAAGCCAAGTTACAAAAAAATTGAGTAACTTATTATTTTAGCTAGTTTTTAAATGGAAGTTAGAGAGTTCTGGGGGGCATTGTTAGGGTTTTGGAGAGCACTTCTGGGCTAAGGTTCTTGGGAGCTTTAGAATATTTTTGAAGACACTTTGAAGGCGAGAAGATCAATTTGGAGATCAAGACACCTGAGATCATTACTAGGGAGTGAAGAATAAGCTAAAAATGAGGGAAGACATTGGTTTATTTTGGTTTTAATAATTTTCCTTCCATGTACTTATGGTTTTTATCTTGGAATTGGAACTATGATGATGTTTGAATCTTATTTGCTTGATTTTTTTTACATCATGAGTGGCTAATCTCTCTTTTTCTAGAGGAGAGATGGATTTTATGTGGAGTTCAAGGTGTTATTAATGACTTTCTTGTTTGGCAATGCAATTAGGTTTATTTGTGATGTTTGGTGGCTAATGCTTTCAATTGATTGGCTACCCATTGAATGATTATGTAATTAGGCTTTGACACTCAAAAAAGGAAACCCTAAATAAGATCTACATATCACAACATAAAACTATAAATGACTCAAAAGAGCTTCTATGTTCTATGAAATCTTTAGCAGAGAACCATTGATATTAATGTATTTTTATTATTGAGATATTTATAGGGATATTGAAATTAGGATTTTGAGAATAGATATTTAACCTATCACTCAGGAGAGGGGGTTAAATGAATTGCGATTCTTAGTTTATAAACTTATGTATTGCTAAATCAGAATTAAGTTGAAATTGCCATGAATGAAACATAAATGAAATCAATCCTTTAGGATTTCCATATATTAATTTATTCTACTCAAAGTTATTCTATTTAGCTATTAGTTAAAAATTATTTATCTTCAATCATCCTAATAAAGTTAGAATTATCTGTGATGATAGCTAGTGAAAGGTTGAAATACACAATCCCAATGGATATGACACTCACTCATCACTAAACTATAAAACTTGATGTTGTATACTTGTGGCAAAATTTGCAGCGAACAAGTTTTTGACACCATTGTTGAGGATTGGTGATATTTCAATTTTATTTTGCTAATATTATCAATAGTTAGGTTGTGTTAATTTGGAATTGTATTTTTCTTTTCTTTTTAGTGAGTTTAGTTTTCTTTTTGATTTTTGCAGTGCAAATTTAATTTCTTTAGCTTTCATAATAGTATTTGCAAGATCACAGAAATTCTAACCGAAGTTATTTTGATCTAGAAGTAGAGAGAACATTGCAGCAGATTCAAAACGCAAAGTAGATAAATATACAAGCAATGGGTGAACCAAAAACAATTCAGCTAAGAATAGAGTAGAATCTATAGAGAACAATTAGAGATTATTTTAGGCTAGTGGTCAATGAAAATTACTCTGAAATCACACATTCAACCATCAATGTAAATAACTTTGAGTTGAAACTAGCACTGATTAACATGGTTCAGTAGAACCAATTTAGAGGCTCACTGAGTGAAGACTTGAATGTTCATTTAGCCATGTTTTAGGAGATCAATGATATAGTAAAGATGAAGGGAATACCGAATGAGGCTATCTGACTAAGACTCTTCCTATTTTGATTGAGGACAAAGCAAGAGGATGGTTGTAGAGTTTACAACCAGGAAGCATTACAACATGGGATGAGATGGTGGAAAAATTCCTAACAACATTTTTCCCACCTACCAAAATAGCTCAATTGAGAAGTGAGATTGGTCAATTCAAATAAATTGATTTTTAGCCACTCTATGAGTATTGGGAGAGATTCAAAGATTTGCTTAAGAGATGTCCACAGCATGGTTTTCTAGACTGATTTCAAATTCAGTTGTTCTATAATGGGTTGAATGGTCAGACAAGAACAATAGAGGATGCAACATCTAGCTGTTCACTAATGGCCAAGATTGAAACTGAGGCATACCAACTATTTGACGATATGACTTCAAATACATTCTAGTGGCTGAATGATAGAAATACAGTGAGAAAGGTAGTAAGCTGTCTTGAGGTGGATCAAATTACAGACCTAATTGCACAGATGTCTTCTTTGACACACCAAATGGCGATTGCTAATAAAACACCTAAGGGAGCATGTATTGTAGGAGAATCTTCTTCATCTCCTCTACCAATTGAAGCATATACCGCTCCATATTCAAGCAAAGAAGAAGTGCAATATGTCAACAACAAGGGCTACAACAATTTTTGTGGTAACAACATGTAAAATCCATATTATCCTAGAAATTAGAGGAATCAGGATAACCTCCCTTACGAAAATCAAAGGAAAAACTTGAACCACCCTCCCGGGTTCTAAAATCCACATCAACCTCAAAACCAAGCTCAACTAGCAAAAAAGAAACCATCCTTAGAAGATCTCATGGGCACTTTTATTCATGAAAGTCAAAATAGGTTTGCCAGGAATGAATCAAGACTAGATAACATGGAAACAACAATGGGAAAATCAATGCATCCATTAAGTCTTTGAAAACACAAATCGGTCAGATTGCCAAGTCTTCTAGCAATCAAAATAGGGATTCCTTTCCAAGCAACACTGAGAAGAATCCAAGACAACTGTGTAATTCCATAATGCTACAATAGTGTAATTCCATAATGCTAAGAAGCAAAAAAGAGTTGGAATGCCCAAAGAAAAAAGAAGAGACACAGATATCTTCGAAGTAGAAAATCAAGATACAGTATAAGGAGGGACTGAAAGGCAACTAAAGAAGGAAGAGTCAGAAAAATAAGAGTACAAATAAGAGCGAATCACATTCCGTGATAACCCTCCAGTTCTAAAAACATCGCTCCCTTTTCCTCAAATATTTTAGAAGAGAAAAATAAATGGGCAATTCAGTAAATTCCTTAAAATCTTTAAGAAAATTCATATTAAAATTCCCTTTGAAGAAGCATTGGATCAGATGCCAAACTATGCAAAATCCATGAAGGAAGTTATGTCAAAGAAAAGGAAGCTTGAAGAATTTGAGACAGTGAAGTTGACAGACGAATGCAGTGCCATATTGTAGAGAAAGCTTCCTTAGAAATTAAAAGAGCCAGGGAGTTTTACTATTCCATGTGTTATAGGAAATTCATCACTTCATAAGGCATTATGTGATTTAGGTGCATCCATTAATATTATGCCTCTTTCAATTTTTTAGAAACTTGGATTGGGAGAAGTGAAGCTAACCACCATCACATTACAACTAGTGGACAATTCTTTGACTCATTCTTGGGTGATCATCGAAGATGTATTAGTGAAGGTGGATAAATTCATTTTTCCTACTAATTTTGTGGTGCTAGACATGGAGGAAGATCATGAAGTACCTCTTATGTTGGGAACTCCATTTCTTGCAATAGGAAGAGCTCTAATCGATGTACAGTAAGGTGAGCTAACTTTGACAATTAATGAAGAAGCAGTAAAGTTCAATATTTACCATGCCATGAATTACCCAATTGAAAAGATGCTTGTAACAGAATAGACATTATAAATAAATGTGTAACTATAGTTTTTAATGATGAAAGCATAACTGATACATTGTAGCAAACTCTATTAGTCAGACCATGACAAGTTCAAAAGAGATTAGAAAACAAGTGTTGGCTTTAGAGATAGGGTCACAAGAGAAAGTAAGCAATGAAGTAGGATTTTTCAAAGAAGAACTAGCTTTGAAAGAAGTGAAAGCCATATTAGAATTAAAATAACTACCAGAACACCTTAGGTATGCATATTTAGGCAATGATTCATCATTTTCAGTGATTATTTTCTTTGCTCTAATAGGTTTGGAAGAAGAGAAACTACTGCAGGTGCTAAAGGATCACAAACCAGTTATTGCATGATTGATTGAAGACATCAAAGGTATAAGCTCTGCCATATGCATGCATAAGATTTTGATGGAATATTCTTATAAACCCTCTAGAGAGCTTTAGAGAAGACTCAACTCAGTAATGAAGGAGGTAGTACATACCAAGGTTTTGAAATTACTTATAGTAGGTATTAACTATGCAATTTCTGATAGTGAATAGGTGAGTCCTGTGCAATGTGTACCATAGAAAGGTGGAATGATAGTGATTCGGAATGATAACAATGAGCTATTACCTATTAGAATAGTCATTGGGTGGTGAGTGTGTATTGATTATAGAAAATTAAACAAAGCCACCAGAAAAGACTAATTTTCTTTACCTTTCATAGACCATTAGACCATTTGGTTGGATATAATTATTATTGTTTTCTGGATGGGTACTCAGACTATAATTAGGTTGTGATAGCCCTAGAGGACCAAGAGAAAATGACTTTTACCTATCCATATGGTATATTTGCATACAGGAGGATGCCCTTTGGTTTGTGCAATACTCCCACTACTTTCCAGTAATGCATGATGGTAATATTTCATGACATGGTGGAGAACCCTATGGAAGTGTTCATGGATGACTTTTCAGTTTTTGGCTCCACATTTGATCTTTGCTTGCATAACCTGTCTCTTATTTTACAGAGATGGGAGGAAACTAACCTAGTTCTTAATTAGGAAAAGTGTCACTTTATGGTTAGGGAAGGCATTGTACTAGGCCACAAGATTTCAGCTCGTGGTATGGAAGTGGATAGAGCAAAGATTGGAGTCATTGAGCAATTCCCACCCCCATCCAATATAAAGGGAATTCATAGTTTCTTGGGCCATGCAGGATTCTACAGGAGATTTATTAAAGATTCCTCAAAAATCTCTAAATCTTTATACAATCTCCTTGAAAAAGATACTTTTTTTAATTTTGATGAATTATGCTTGTAAGCATTCAATACATTGAAGGAGAGGTTGATCTTTGCTCCAATTTTAGTGATGCTTGATTGGAATCAACCTTTCGAAATCATGTCTGGTGTAAGTGATATGGTAGTGGGAGTAGTTCTGGGTCAAAAGCATGATAAGATCATTGGAGCTATATATTATGTTAGCCGCACGTTGAATGAAGCACGAAAGAATTACCCCACAACAGAAAAGGAATTATTAGTGGTGGTTTTTGCATTGGAAAAAATTTGATCATATATTATCGACTCAAAGGTCATTATGCATACTGATCATGCAGCTTTATGACACGTGTTTGCAAAGAAGGATGCAAAACCTAATTGGTTCATTTGGTATTATTATTACAAGAATTTGATTTGGAAATCCAAGACAAGAGAGCAAGTGAAAATGTGGTAGCTGACCACTGGACTAGATTGGAATAGCCAGGTGATGAAAGTGCAATATAAGAGAAGTTTCTAGATGAACTACTTTTCACATTGAGTGGAAAGTTTCCATGGTATGCAAATTTTGTGAATTTCATAGCATGTGGAACATACCCTCCAGACATCGAAGGGAAACAAAAGAAAAAATTTTTGCATGATGTCAAAGCATATATTTGGGAAGATCAATTTCTATTCAAGAGATATGTAGATCACATCATTCAAAGGTGCATTCTAGAAGAAGAAGTTCATGACATTCTATAGCAATGTCATTCATCTCTGTATGGAGGTCATCATGGTACTGACCAGACAACTGCAAAAGTCTTGCAATCTGGATTTTATTGGCCATCACTCTATAAGGACAACTACAAGTTTGTGAAAACTTGTGATCATTGTCAACGATAGACACAATTTCAAGAAGACATGAGCTATCGTTGACAAACATCCTAGAAGTAGAAATTTTTTATGTTTGGGGAATAGACTTCATGGGATAGTTCCCAATCTCTTTTGGTTATTCATATATTTTATTGGCTATTGATCATGTATCAAAGTGGGTAGAAGCACTAGCCATAGTGATAAATGATGCGAAGGTAGTGTTGAAGTTTTTGCAAAAGAATATCTTCACAATATTCAGAACTCCATGAGCAATTATTAGCAATGAGGGTTCACAATTCTGCAACAAACTTTTCAACAACTTAGTGTTGAACTATGGTGTGAGAAACAAGGTAGCACTTACTTACCATCCATAGGCAAATGGACAAGCTGAGGTGTCAAACTAAGAGATAAAAAACACACTAGAAAAGACTATCAAATGGAATTGTAAGGAATGGTCAAGGAGATTGGGCGATGCACTCTAGGCATACCGAATAACATACAAAATGCCAATTGGCATGTCACCTTATCAATTGGTTTTTGGAAAAGCATGCCACCTTCCAATAGAATTGGAGCACAAAGCATATTGGGTAGTGCAAAAGTTTAATCTAAATTTGGAAGCTTCAAGTCAAAAGCAGATGCATTAATTGAATGAGTCAGTGAAATTCCATCAGCAAGCTTTTGAAAATGCCAAAATTTATAAAGAAAGGATGAAGAGATGGCATGACAAGCTCCTTCTCAACCACGAATTCCAACCAAGGCAATAGGTGTTACTTTTCAATTCACGACTGAAACTGTTCATTGGAAAGCTAAAATCAAGGTGGTCAGGACCATTTGTCATTAATAAAGTTTCTCCTCAGGAAGCAGTGGAGCTAAGGACATAAGACAACAAAACTTTTCAAGTCAATGGCCAACACATAAAGTATTACTTTGGACAAAAAGGCAGAAGTGGAGAGATGACCCACTTAAAGGATTGAGAGTGAAGTAGAAAGGAGTCAGGTTGAGGACTTTAAACTAAGTACTTCTTGGGAGGCAACCTAAACTTTTGATCTTTCTTTTGATTTAAATTTTTAGAAGTAGAATAATTGGCTTTAGTCATAGGCATATCAATATCTAAAAATAATTGTTTTAGTTCTACTTAGTTCAATTCAAATAATAGATTCTTCAATTTATATGGTTTTGCATATTTGAGTCCAATAATGACCTATTATTTTATGAATTATAGGTAAAGTTCATGTTGAAAAGAGATGAGGAGCAAGGCAAGTAAGAGAATTTAAGACAAAATCAACATTGGAGCAACATGTGGAAAAAGCGAGCAAGGGAGCAACATAGAAGGCCGCGAGGTAGCGCAGCCGGCGCCGAATATGCATAGAGAAAAAAAAATTACATGACAGAGCAGCAAGGTGCCACTATCAGTGCCCACCCAATGTCGTCAGTGCCACTCCACTTATAACCCACATGCATGACTCCACTCTCCCCATTCATCCCGTACTCTAAAGCCCTAAAACCCATTCTATTCTTCCCTTGCTCCAAAAAAAACCCTTCTTCCCTCCTCTCATTCACATAATACATCCCATTATTTTGTTTTTCCTTTGTCTTTCCACTCAAACACCAACCCACCACTCTTTCCCCTTCACTACTCAACATTGATGGTCACAAGACCATTCACATCCACCTTCTCAACTTGATTTTCAAGTTTGGGAAAGTTGGGTTACAAGAAATTTTTGAAAGAAAGCTCTTGAGTGAAAGTATTTATTTTGTCTACTCCTTCCTAGTCTCTTTTCTTCATCTTTCTAGTGATTCTGAAGAAATGGTGATGGGCTCTTATGGTTGGGGAAGATGCATTCTTGGGGCCTTGAAGGTGTTTTTGTTGAAATTCATGAAGGAAGCTGTTGTTGATGTTCATGGGGGTTATTGTGCCATGATAGTGGTGTGTTGCTTTTGCTTACTTGCAGTGAAGTTGAAGTTGTCATTGGTGGATTGTGCTATGAATTTGCATTGTTTTGAGTTGGTTAGGAGTATGTTCTAAGGAGTGCATTGTGATCCATTGGGCTTGTCTTTGAACCTCTATAGTGTCCTTTTGGGGTTAAGTCCAATTCTGTTCTTGGTGCTCACCGAAGTGTATGGCTTTCTCTTTGTTGAGTATTCATGTTTTATTCTCCATGATTTGTGTATGGGATTGGTAACAATTGTGAAGAATACCTTGAGAGTGTTTTGAACTAAGTGCTCACTAAGTGTTTTAGAAAGTGTCTAAGTAGAATTTTCATTGAGAAAAGGTTGATTAAGTGTTGTCAGTTGTGTATGCTTGTTTAAGATTAGAAGTGAAGCATATTAGTGTGATTTGGGATAAGTGGATTTTTGATTAATTGTTATAGTGTGTGTCTATTATTATTTGCATCAAGTGTGTTCGTTAGTATGCCTCTTAGAAAGTCCACCACTTCTGGACCCTCCAAGAGACAGAGAGCAGACTGTGACCCTACCTTCTTTAATGAATGGGTAGAAGAGATGTACAATTCATAAATTATGCATAGAGAAGGAATTAAAGAGAGAGAGAGGGATAGATATAACATACACTAATATTAAAAACATCATCCAATAGAGGCATTGGCAGAAGTTTGTGGCTCAACCTGAGCCTGCTGTGGATGCACTTGTGAGAGAATTCTATGCTAATGCCAGATCTAACAAATTAGAGAGTTCTTATAAGGGGCAAATTGGTTCCCCATGATAGATCTTCCATTAATTGCTGCTTTGAATTGGCTGACATTGAAGATGATCCCTATACTTCATGGTTAGAATAAGGTGCTGATTACAATGTAGTCATCACTAGTTTGGCTAAGCCACGCAGTCAATGGAAGAAGAAAATGACAAGGTAATTAGTTTTCCAAGAGGACAATTGGAAGCATTCTCAAGGGAATAGCACTATTCCATATCAACAAAATTGTTACCTTCAAACCATGTCTCCAATGTAATAAAAGAAAGAGCTCAACTCAATTACGCCATTCAAATTGGTCTGTCAATTGATTTGGGGAAGGTCATTGAGTGCTCTATTGTCTTTTTCAGCACTAGAAGGTTGTCAAGTAGCTTGGGCCATCCATCTCTCATCTGCCAACTATGTCTTATGGTGGGTGTCTCTAACAAACCCAACGAGGAGCTCCAAATACCATTACCTATAATAGATGATGCTGTCATGGAGACGTTGGAAAAGACCAGTGCCACGGGTCATAGAACTGGCCCATCTTTTGTTGTCTTGAGCTCTTCTGAGACAAGGCATAAACCAAATCTTCCCATTTCAGAGCTCACTCTTGCAAATCTTCAAGCTTAGGTTATGAAGCTATGGAATTCTCAGGAGTGATTTCAGAAATGGACTACGCAGCAACTCGACTATTTAGTGGATCATAGCATTGCAATGAATGAGATGTTCAAGAACTTTAGTTTCTTTCAGGGTTCCAATTCTATTGTTCGCCCACTCCCCAGACCTTTTTGCTAGATTCACCTTCGACTGTTGATGAAGAGTCAACTGATTACTCTGATGAGTAATCTGATACACTTCAGGAAAGTCCTCATTTTTCATGGCTTTATTTTAACATTGAGGACAATGTTTATTTTAAGTTTGGGGGAGCAATTTTCTATTTTCTTTCATTTAGATTGTGTTTAGAATGCTTAGTTTGTTTGGAATTTGCACTCATGTGTCTTTTGTGGAATGTGCATATCCAAGAGAAATTGTATTCCAACATGTTGAAACTGAATAGGATGACTCTCTCTCTAATTAATCACTAACATAGGCTGAGTTTTTTTATTACCATTGCATATGATTTGGAAAGAAGGATCTACACTCCTTGTGATTCAATGAGTCTTGTAAAAAGTTCTTCCTTTTCATAATTGATGAAAATTTTCAAGCACATTATATTATGATTATGCGAAGTGTATGCAATTCAGCTAACAATGTTGTGAATTCATTGATTCATTTTGATTGACAAAAGCATGTTAGAACTTGTTTGATTATCCCTCAAGTCAAAATCCTAGACAACATGCTCATTTGGAAGTGATTTATGCATTCTTTGATCAATTTGAGCCTTTCAAGCCAACCTGGTACATTCAATGTCGCTAGTGTCCCCATTAATCCCTATGATAGAATGATATATGTAAAGTATGTGAAAAACCATTCTTTAACTATTTAGAGATATACGTCATGTGCATAGTTGTTTTATAGGTATGAGCAAAGCAAAAGAAGATGAACTTGGGGGTGTTAAATTGAGTATGCTATAAAAAAAGGGACAAAAGAAAAGTCAAGGAAAGAGATTTAAATTGGGGGGATCATATTCTATGAACTCAAAAAGAAATCAAGTTTGGGGTGTGATAGTAATACAACCCAGAATAAAACAAGAATAAATATGAGAAAGCCCTAACAGAAAATAAAAGAGTGAACTTCCATGAGCACTTTAGTTATAATCTCTGACTTTGTTATTCCTTGTGTCCTTTCTTTATGAACCAAACCAAAGACTCTAGTATAAACTTTACAAAGACCTATTGATCCAAGTAAATATAGTTGTCTACATTCGTGGAGAGGGATTATGAAAAGTAAGCATATGATGTGCTTTGTGAAGATCATTAGAATCGTTAGTTCACACACGATTGACTGATAGGTATGCACAGATCTTGATATTTACATAGCACATACAACGACAATTTTCACTTCATGAAAGGATTGATGAAGTATGAGTTCATGAAATTACTTTGGAAGTGTCTCAAATGAATTTTGAATCATGTGTACATGTGTAATTTATCTGGCATGTGTTTGATTGTTTGAGAGAGATTTTTCCTAATTATTTCACTAGTTTGGTTGCTATTTTGATTGAGGACGATCAAAAGCTAAGTTTGGGTGTATATGATGAGTTCATAATATACCATGTTTTAATACCCAAATTCACATGTTTTGAAACCTCATTTGGCATGTTTTATTGGTTTATAACTAAATTTGATGAAATATTACATTTAACATAGTTATTTGATTTTTCAGTCAACAAACCATATTGAAAAGAAGCTAAATGTGAACAAGAATTACTTTGATGTTATTTCTGGCATTGATTGAGATGGATTTAGCAAGAGTGGTTAACATAAGAGTTGAAGATCTTACCGTCATGTCCAATGCAATAAGAATCATCCAATTCCGATAACAAATGAATAATATATTATCAAACTAGTAAAGACATCTCAAGTAGATAGCATTCCAGAGCTGCCGCCAGCCACTCATCTCACCTACCAATTCATGTCCAGCGAGATGGTGCTGCCAGTGCTAGAGACAACCAAGTGATGAAAAAATTGCATAATTTATTATTTTGGTTGGTTTTTAAATGGAAGTTAGAGAGTTTTGGGGGGGCTTTTATTAGGGTTTTTGAGAGCACTTCGAGTTGGGAGTTTTAGAAAGTTTTTGAAGAAGCTTTGAAGGAGAAAAGATCAAGTTGGAGATCAAGAGGTCTGAGATCATTACCAGGGAGTGAAGAATAAGCTAAATAAGGGGGAAGACATTGGTTTATTTTGGTTTTAATTATTTTCCTTCTTTGTACTTGTGGTTTTTATCTTGGAATTGGAACTATGATGATGTTTGAATCTTATTTTCTTGATTTTTTTTACATCATGAGTGGCTAATCTCTCTTTTTCTAGAGGAGATATGGATTTTATGTGGAATTCATGTTGTAATCAATGACTTTCTTGTTTGGCAATGCAATTAGGTTTATTTGTGATGTTTGGTGTGTAATGCTTTCAATTGATTGAATACTCATTAATTGATTATGTAATTAGGGTTTGACACTCAGAAGAGGTAAGCATAAATAGGATCTAAATATCACAACATAAAATTATAGATGACTTGGGAGAGCTTTTATGTTCTATAAAATTTTTAGTAGAGAACCATAGATATTAATGCATTTTTATTATTGGGATTTTTATAGGGATATCGAAATTAGAATTTTGAGACTAGATATTTAACCTATCACTCAAGAGAGGGGGTTAAGTGAATTGAGATCCTCAGTTTATAAACTTATGCATTGCTAAATCAGAATTGAGTTGAAATTGCCATGAATGAAACATAAATGAAATCAATCCTCTAGGATTTTCATATATTGATTTATTCTACTCAAAGTAATTCTTTATAGTTATTTGTTGAAAATTATCTATCTTCGGTCATGCAAATAAAGTTAGAATTATCTATAACGATAGCTAGTGAAAGGTTGAAATACACAATCCCTCTGGATACGACACTCACTCATCACTAAATATAAAACTTGACTTGCGGTTAAATTTGTAGCAAACAACTTGCTTTTCATAATCCATCTCCACTAATATAGATAACTCTATTCATTTGGAAAGTAGGTTTTTGTTAAGCTTATAATAGGGCCTTGGGTTTAGCTAACAAGAAAGGAAATAAGGATTCACAAAGTAAGAGATCATATTTAAATTTTACGTGAATATTCGTTGGCTTGACTTTTTGTTTGGGGTTCTATCTATTTTATGAGCTATATTACTACCACAACCCAAAAATTATTTTCTTTTACTTTCATTAAGATGTGATCCTCCCCCAACTATGGGTTGTATTGCTACCACATCTCCAAACTTATTTTCTATTCAGTTCATGGAGATATGATCCCCCTTAATTGAAAGATAAATCCTTATTGATTTCTTTCCTTTTATGTTTTTTCTTCTTCTTTAAGCATTCTTCTCTTTAACTCTCCTAAACTTATCTTTTTGTGCACTCATGTACTATCATGTCCCCCTTTTTGAGGTGTGATGTTCAATTTTATGCTAAAATTCACCACAATTTGCCCACTTTTAGGGTGGGGTGTTTGGGTCTCATTTTCTATATGGCCTAATTTCTATAGCAAATTGGATAGAGCCTCCTCTAGAAAATGAAGCTATCCAAACCTGTACAAGCATACTCTATCTAATACAATACATTTTCTCAATTATAATCTCATGGATCCATAATTTATAACACAAGTTGAATCATAAAACAATGACCTAAGTATAAAACACTTACCCACAACCCACACTTACCCAATATCTACAATTACAAATATCTTATTACGACATCCCAATACATCTTCATATAAATCAATTATACACTTCATTTACAATTATACATCAATTGAAATCATTAAATACAATTATATATACACAACGGGATTCCAACCTCATTTCTATCATATAAACTTGAATAATATCTTTCTTAGCTCCATTTCTTGATTTGGTAACTAAAAATATAAAATAAAGGGTGAGTCCAGGCAACTCAGTAAGTAGGAAAGTATTATAAAAAATAGTAATTAACAAAAATAATATGCTTAAAATTACAACATGTACAATAACAATGCTCTATGGCTTTTTGGCATGTCAATCATATCATAGTTAGGCCATTCAATATTTTATCAATATATCAATACAAGCATGGAATGCATTTCATTCCATCCATACCTACTATACCTACAGCACATAAATAAATCAAGAATGTTTACATTCCCCATAAACTCACATATACACATAATTAGACAATTGGGATAATTCCTATCCCAACTAATACAGTTATACATCATAGTCGAGGGATACTATCCCTTACATTTAGACATCCATATACATGAATAAGAATAGGTAGCATAAATGCAAGTGATACTTTCTATCCCAATTAATCTCATATACATAACATAAAGAAATTACAACATAATGGAATATCTACCATCTCTAGCCATCCAAATATAGTTAAAGGGAATGAACCCTTTCATTTATATATTCAAAAGTCTAGGAATAAGCTGATTCCCCATACCAATCATGTGAGCAATTATAGTTTTAGAGAATATAATTGATAAAATACATCATAATCTATTGACAATAAATAACATCCATGCCCAGAGCAACCAATGGGATAATCAATATGCCCATTCATACAATCATCAAAGAAAAAACACCCACTTACCTCTCACTGAGCCATCTAGCGTCCTTAGATTCGCAAGCTTGACTCCCTAGATCTGTGCTCCATTATTTCTATACAGAACCTATAAATTACAATCCAATCCATAGGACTAATTCTTGTTATCGTAATGAAATAAAATGATCCAATATTGTCATTCATTGTAAGTCTATATAGATTTCAAATGCCTAACTGCCCTTTAACATTGGTCACAAAACTATTAAACTTAACATCCTTTGTAATTATCTATAATCATGCCTTTATTACATGGGGATATCACCTTACTCATGGTAATTCACAACCCATATTCAAATTACTCAGTTCAGGGCTTACATATCCTATACTTCAAAAGCCCTAATTTGACCTAAACTAGGTCATAGTTCATAACTCATTTTACCAGTCCAATTGACTTTAAACAAGTCTTAATACGTTATAAAGCATGAACTAAACATTTTTCTCATGAGAATTTTACATAAATCATAGAATCTCCCAAAAATTATTATGCATAAAACCGTAATAGGCCAAATTTGATGGATTCTCAAGCCCAAATCATGATAATCATGTTATTAATTAGTTTTTCCCATGTATAATACGATACAAACCACAAATCCACCATTTTCCCTTTAAATTTCCCAAATTACATAAACCCTCGCTTTCAAAAATAAATTTTTTGGATGAGGAAAGTGTCTTACCTCGATATTCAGGTGTGGCTTTCATCTATGAATGAGGATCCGAGTCCAAAACTCCAAGGACCCCACTCCATTTGAAGAAGATCTAATTTTCTTCCCATTTTCATGGTTTAAATGGATAAAAGTTGGGTTTAGAAGCAAGATCGAGAGATTAATTAGCTATGGAAGAAGATTTCCTAGCTAAAATGGTAAGAAATGGGGCTAAACAGGGTTACGGCATGAAAGGGAAGAAAATGGAACTGAACGGAAAGAAAATGGGTTGGGATGGGGGTCAAAAAGTCAAAACCCCTTTTTTATATCCGCCAACCGGCAACCGGCGCCAGTTTGCTAGTTCTGTCAATTTTTTGATTTTTGACATTTTTTAATATTTTTTTCATTCTTTTTCCATCATTTATTCACATAATACTGACATAAATTGCATAATCATATTACCACAAACAAATCATATAACCCTTTGCACAAAGTTACCATTTACACAACCACATTTAATCATCTACTTACACCAAGTCATTCCAAAATACATATACTCTTCATATCCCATATAATTCACCTTGTACAAGTTACTTTCTGATAAAATCACATACATTGATCCATAAATGGTAATTTAAGCAAATTTTCTAAAAGTTAATCACTTTTTAAACCCCAGGTGTTATATGTACCTCTTTGCAACTATGTGTTTCGAATATGTCTCTTAATAGGTCAATCATGGTTTTTTAGACTAAAAAGGTTCGAATGATGAGACTAAAGAAAGAAAAGTCGAATGGTGGTCTTTCACATGCTTCGCATATGCCATTCTTTCATTAAAGCTCAATGGGGACACTAGTGATAATGAATATACTAAGTTAGCTTGAAAGGCTCAAACTAATCAAATAATGCCTAAATCACTTCCAAGTAAACATGTTACCTAGGAATTTGCCCTGAGAGATAATCAAACAAGTTCTAATATGCTTATGTTAACCAGAATTTGTTACTAAATTCAGAACATGATCACTAATCCACATACACTTGGTATGATCATAACATAAAGTACTCAATGAAGTTTCATCACTCATAAATCACAAGATAGCACATATCCTTCTTTCGCAATCATGTGCAATGGTAATCAAAAACTCTGCATATGTCACTTCATCATTAAGATAGAATCCATCCAATTCAATTTCAACATTATAGCATAGTTGCTCTCGGATTTCTTTAGCTAAGTTATCAAAAAGTGTAGCTACTTAAAATTATACACCTAAATTCAAAAAAAAATTCAAAACTGAGCTAAATGCAAATATGAAATCTAAATGTGAATCTCCAAATGCCCCCAACTTAAACCAAACATTGTCTTTAATGTGAAATAATGACAAAAGTTTAAGTTCATGGGCTTCCCTGAATGAAGTGCATTCTCATACTCTCCTTCCAAAATTGCTTTGGCATCCTTTGCAAATTTTTGGCAGTTGCAACACTTAAAACATCATCTACAATCCTCTATAACTTCTTGTTGAACCAAATGGTGTATATGTCAAATAGTTAAGTTTCGATGATGAATAACAACATAGGAGTGAACATTTGTAGTACTAACAGTTATGTTCCCAACTATTGCATATACCGATATAAACATATAGGGAAGTAACTCAAATATAGTGGACAACATACACAAAGAAAACATCAGCAAGCAAGATCCACTAACTAAAAGAAGATAAGAATAATAAAAAAGAATGACATTGAAACTTTGTAAAGAAGCCATAAAGAACTTTTGCAGCTATCAAGTTTAAGCCTCAATGAGTGATCGACTAAATCATCTATAGACAAAGTCAGTGTCAGATAGCATCTGCCTCAGGAAGATTCAGAGAAATTATTCCACGAACAAGTCAGACAAATTGCTTATATTCAACATCTGTCTGCAACACAAAGACAAATTTAGTTTGTAGAAGCAGAGATGAAATGGAGCTGAACTCAGACAAATGAAGGGCTAAAATGGAGTCAAATTATTCAAGCATTTGTCTCTTATATTTAAAACTAAAGAAAATCAAAAAACTTACCTATAATCCTCTACAGAAGACAAAGAAGATGAAGTAAAAGTGACACAACAACTATAGAAGGACAACTTTGTTTGTCAACTTTGTTTGCAAGATCGTCTGCCACTTGCAACAGATAAACCATCTGATGACCCCTAAAGAATGATTCATCTATGGCTCAATGAGTCATCTATTACTTTTAACAGATAAACCATTAGACAAACTCTAAAGAAAGAATTCATCTATGCATTGCAACTTCCTCTATCACTTACGACAGACAAACCAATAGATGAACAATTTGGAAGACTTTGTCTATGGCCTACAACTTTGTTAGTAAATTTCTACATATAAACAACAGAAAAAGTCATTTCATCTCCTGTGAAGGAGCCTTGTCCATGCCAATAAGAGTCCTCTATTACTTACAATAGAGAAACCAACAGACAAAGTTACTTTGTCTAGTGAAAGAAAACTTCATCTGGTGAAAAACATTTTGTCTATTATGAAGAAGCTTTGTTCGCACCAATAAGAGTTATCTGTTACTTACAACAGACAAATCGACAGACAAAGATACTTTGTCTGATGAGCAGTAATGAGGAGAACTTCATTTACGCTTCTACAATTTGTCTATTATTTATAGCAGATAAATTAGAAAATGAAGTAAAATGTTGCAATGGTCTCTGACAAATTTATAAACATTGGCTGAATTTCTATGGCATATCATGATGAGTAGAACCTACTTGTACCAAGCATTGCTGACTATACTCTCTGGTCAAACTTTTATTAAAAGCAGACTCTAATAAACAAACCAGATAAATTAAGCTTAGCTGAAGAAGGAAAGAAATTCAAAGGAAAGTAGTCTTCATGCTGACATAAGTTGCAACTTTCAGAGGTTACATCCCTTCAGGTTTAATGAGTATTTTTCCAAAATAATGAAAGAGGCAGTCATGCAAAAAAGTCTTTATTTGGTGTTTGCCAAAATCGAAAAGGCATCTTCTTCAAGGACGGCGTTGTAGGCTTTCAAGCTACAGTGAGTTTATCAAGAAGACAACTTTTCAACGGGAGAAATTAGAATAGTCTTCAACATTCAAAGAAAGCTAACTACCTCCAACAGACAAAAATTCTGAAGCATTATAAATATAAGGCTTTGAAAATTTCAAAAATGTAAAATTTTGCTACTGTAAATTTTTGGTATTTTTGTTGGTTCGACTTGCTGTATAATTAAATTTATGAGAAAATTATTATGAAAAATATATGAAACCAAGTGGATTATTAATATAAATATGAGGATAAAGTTGGGAATACATTAAAGTATGTTAAATAAATGATTTAAGTAAAAAAGTAAATGAATTTAAAGAGGTGGAATGCCAAAGGTGTAAATTCAAGAAAATATTAAATTTTATTATAGAAAAATAGCAAAAATGGATGAAAAATATATATTAATATGAGGATGATAAGGAAATATATTGATCAATGATATACAAGGGAAGTAAAATAAAAAATTATATGTGGAAAGCTGAAAAATCAAGTTGCCGATAATTTTTGGTAAATTTTGTTTAAAATTGAATTTAATTGAGAAATAAGTAATAAAATTATGCAAAGATTATATTTAATGGATGGATAATTAATTTGGATATGTGATTTATTAATTAAATGATTTACATGTGCCAAACATGAGGACCAGATTGGATTTTGAAAATCAAAGATAAGTGCATGTGTATAGAATTAAGTGGAGCATGGACTACAAAAAAAATCAATATAAATATCAATGTAATAGCTATCCCCATCTTCTCCCAATGTACAAGCATTTCCCCATGCCTCTTCAGTGTGGGTTTCTTTCCCCCACCATCCCAACTTGCAAATTTAGTGAATTTTGCTTCATAGTATCACTAGTAAATGTTGATTCAAGTGGTTAGTGGCTCTAGTTCCCAATTTCTTATGGATTAAATGAGTGGTAGCCCCTCAAATTTTAAGATTGGTTGCTAATTAGTTGGACCCACTATAGGAGCTTGAATATTAAGGTAAGCATTTAATCTAGTTTACATATTAATGATGTTAAGGAAGAAAATTCAGGCAAAATCATGTGGAAACATTGATGAAAAATCAAACCCTAAATCGCTAGGGTTGCTGAAAATTTTAAAAGGAGATATGGGTTTGTAATTAGAGTATTTGATGCATGATTAATGACTGATTAAAATTAGTTAGGGATTACAGATAGTTCCACATTAATGTTTTCTTTATGAAGTTTAATACAAATTTTCCCACTGATTAGGCTGTAAATTTGGAAAGAGATTAAAGCATCATTAAGTGTGTAAATTGGAGTGTAAGGGCTGTGCAAAATTTTCAATTAATTAAGATAAGTAGGTAGTTGTTTTAGATTGTTTTAAGTTCAATTTGATTTCTTTGAATGATTACAATTTGGGCACTTGTAGTCTAAAATTTTTGCATATGAGTTACATGATTTTAAACATACATTATCTATCCCATGCAACCATAATTAACGTATTATAATAGTATGAATTAAATTGCATTGAAAATAATAGAAAAATGAAATGGAATTCGAATGATTTAGATGAACAATGCACTAACAAAATGCCTTACCAAGTACCCCTCTTCAGGTTGATTAAAAACTACTTTAATGATGTTAGTTTGCAAAAATTAAAATATGTGGTTAAAATATATATAACAAAATACTAGAATACAAAATTTTGAACAAATTCAACCTTTTGATCCCTCAAAAAAATATGAACATTAAATACCTCGAAAATGAGATGCTGATAGTGTCCCACCCTTTTGAAATTTTGTTTTATATTTAATCTTCTCATTTTGGCTTAATTTAAGCTATAAGTTTTAAAAAAATTATATTATATTATCTTTAATTGGCGTAAACTTTTTGAGGGGCAAAAGAGATTTATAATTTTGTTTATCATTTTTCTTTATATTTTCATATTTTAATTTTAAATTTCTCAATTTACATTATTTTGACCTAAACTTTAGATCAAATATTTACCATATTATTGGAAATCTATAGAAACCTTTTTAGGTCAATTGGATATTTATAAACTAAGAAATAATAATTTTATTTTAAAAATATGTATATGTATTCTAGGCCCCCAGGAGTGTCTATAAATTCTGATTTTGGCGCTTGATTGGTGAAGAGCCTAGTGTGGTTGATATATATTTTATAATGGCTGTAGGGTGAATTTGTGTTCTCCATGTGGCGAGGAGTGGCCTGGTTGGCCAATGGGCGGTTGTGTGAGTAGCCGGCACAGCTGGGCATTGCCATTAGCCTGAATGGCATGATTGCTGTGATTGGCATGAGTAGCTTGTGTAGTCGTGTTTTTGGATAACTTGTACTCTTATGAGGCAATGAGGGCGGGGTACCATGGATACAGTAGTATGGATGTGTGGGCCTAGAAGGCTTCTAGCCGGGAGTGTGAGGATGAACCTAACACGCTGAAGAGTGAAAGGGTAGCGCTCTAGTTTATGTGCCTTTTGAGGAGGAGTGTGTGGATGGTTGAGGAGTGTGTGGATCTTTGAGGAATGTGTGGATGATTGTGGAGTGTGTGGATAATGGTAGAGCCATGTACTGGTGTAGGCGGTAGTTATGGATTGGCAGATAAAAAGGGCAGTATGACGTGTCGGTATTTGAGCTTGTATTGGCCAGTTAATTATGTATACAATATGTGTATGAAATAATTAATGAGATGTTAACATTAAAATCGTAATGAACCTAGCCATTGACTGACTATGATATCCTACATATGGCATGACATGTTTTGCTCAATTGCATTGTTGTTTACTGCTCTATTTGCCACTGTTTATATCTTATTTATAGTCATATTTTTTTACTTACCTACTTACTGATTTTTGCCTAGACTCACTCCTTTTTTTAATTTTTAGTTGACAGGCCAGAGAACGGAACCCAAAACGGTGTTGGGTCTCAAGAGGGGGCTAGGCCATGACATCACTAGAGGCTTTAATTCCTTTCATGATGTATGATGATGTTATTTTGGATGTAAATTAGATATGTATCATTAAATAGCATGTCATTTTATGGTGTGGGGGTATATGATTTGATAGGTAGGGTACATTGTACCCCGATCTTGGTTTGTAGGTGTTGTGGTGATGTGTGTTGTGGAGGCAATAGTTATATAATTTGTGCAGGAAATGGTAGGGCCCAGAGGCAGCCATATTATATTTGTATATTTGAGGGTATTTGTTATATAATTATTGTAGTTTAGCATATTGTGTATAGGATAATAGTGGTAAATCAAGGGAGTCTCTGCCAAAATTTCCTCTGAATTTACCACTAGTGATGCTCCAAGGAGGAGGGGTGTTACAATAAAGGTAGTGCAGTGTCAACGAAGAAGGTTGAGGAAGCTAAGAGAAAAATAAGAATAGAGCTTAAATGAGCAATATCTTTCAATCAGACTATGCTTCCTCCTAGATAATCAATCTCCACTGAGCTGATAAACAATAAGCTTAAAAGTTCTATCTCAATTATATATTTGGAGTATTGATATCTAATAAGCTTCAATGAGATATCATTTCATATGTTCTTAAACTCTATACAAATCAACCTAGTAAAAGAGGCAATATAATGTGCAAATTGAGTGCTGTCAATTAGCTATGTGAGTTTGTTGTGAGCTCAAAAAAACCATCCTGTATGAGTTTGTGGTGAACTCAAGAAAACCATATTGTATGAGTTGTTGGTGAGCTCTGGAAAACCAACAAGTTAACTGGTGATCTTTGAAACCAGTGAGTTTCCTGGTAAGCTTGTGAAAACCAAAAGAGTGCTGGGAGCACTATGTTTATGCCCCCTGAAGTTGGAATCGAGAAGAGTGTTGGGAACACTATTTACACACCCTAGAGTTCGAATCTACAAGAGTGCTGGGAGCACTAGTGTATTTCCATTATATGGGATATAGTGGAACCCAAGGCACAAGGAGTGTGTGCTCTTGGAAGATTGGATGTAGGGACGGGGATCCAAAATACTAGAAAAATTACTTTGTGTTTTGTCTGCCTGATTATTGTACTTTGTATACAATTATCTCACCATCACATTTCACATATCACTATACACATAATTGCTTATTTGAAATAGGTATAGCTAAGAGAAGTTGAATTTAGAAATAAAGCAGTCACTATGACCAAACAAACAGACAAGGAAATTGCATACATGCTACATAACAACTTCTATTTAGCTCATTAATTTTTATTTGGCCATAATTTTGATATGCTCAATTCACCCTTCCCCTCTTGAGCTACCTATTACATGGGACCAGCACGTCTATGCTCATTCTAAAAGCAAATTTCTTCCTTCTGCAACAAAAACATCAAACCACTTCTTAAAATTTTTTTTCCTAACCAACTAAAGTAAATGCTTAGGAAATAAAAAAAGTTCAAAAACTTGGGTTACCTCTTAAGAAGCACTTTATTTAACATATATGTAAGATGAATTCCTCCTTCATAAATCTTGAAATCTAACAATTTCATTCAACTACATTAGTAAGTCATACCTCACATATCTCTTTACTCGATGACCATTGACTTTGAACTTGTTCCCAATCCTTAAGTTTTTTAACTCCACAGTCCCATGTGAGAACACTTATGTCACCACAAATGGTCCAACCAACCTAGGCTGTAATTTTCCTAGAAATAAATGCAAACATGAGTCTTAAAGCAAAAACATCCATTCCAGGTTCTATGCATCTTTTGCAAATGATTTGATCATGCTATCTCTTTATTCGCTCCTTATAAATCTTTGCAATCTCATAAGCTTCATCTCTCGACTCTTCCAGTTTATTCAATTGATGCTTTCTCTCTTCACCTGCCTTTTCCAAATCAAAGCTTAGTTTTTTTATTGCCCAGCATGCTTTATACTTTTACTCCACCAGTAGATGATATGCTTTTCCAAAGACAAGTCTGTAAGGACTCATTCCTATTTGAGTCTCGAATGTAGTCATATATGCCCAAAGTGCATCATTCAACTGCATTGCCCAATCTTTCCTTGAGGTATTTGCTGACCTTTCTAGAATTGCTTTGATCTATTTGTTACTTACTTCAACTTGTCAAGAAGTTTGTGGATGATAAGTTGTTGCAACTTGATGACTGATGTTATGCTTTTTCAACATAGCTATAAATACCTTATTACAAAATGAGTTCCTCTATCACTAATGATTGCTCTTGGAGTGCCAAACCTGGAGAAAATCCTATCTTTCAAAAATTTTAGCATAATATTAGCATCATTAGTTTTAGCGACCATTGCCTCAATCCACTTAGACACATAATCAACAATAAGAAGAATGTACATATTCCCATTGGATGGTGGGAATGGGCCCATGAAATCAATGCCCTATACATTAAATAATTCAACAACCACATTACCTATGAGTGAAATTTCATCTCTTTTACCAATGTTGCCTATTCTCTAGCACCTATCACATGTTGCACAAAAGGCATAAGCATCCTTGAAAATAGTTGGTGAGTAAAAACCAGATTGGAAAACTACAAGAGCAGTCTTCTTCTCTCAAAAATGCCCTCCACATCTGGATGTGTGACAATGTTTCAAAATGCTTTTCTATTCATCCTTAGGTACACAGTATCGAATGATTTGATTTGGATACATTTTGAATAGAACTGGATCATCCCAAGAGCAGTGTTTTGCTACAGACAACAACCTCCTCCTTCCCTATGAATTTAGCATAGGATTAAAAACTCCCTTAGCCAAATAATTAACAATATTAGCATACCAAGGTTCACTTCCCTTTATAAAAAATAGTTACCCTTCAAAAAAAATCTCATTGATGGGAATGCTTTCTTTATCTTTCTTCTGCTCAAAATTAGTTCCTTCCACCAACTTAGACAGATAATTAGGCACAACATTTTCATTACCTTTCTTGTCTTTGATTGTTAGGTTAAATTCTTGTAATAATAATATCCACCTGATCAACCTAGGCTTGGTATCTTTCTTAGTCAACAAATATTTCAATGCAGCATTATCAGAATAGACAATTACCTTCGAACCAATCAAATATGAGCGAAACTTTTTCAACTTGAATACAATTGCAAGTAATTCTTTTTTAGTGGTGGAATAATTCAGTTGTGCTTCATTCAAAGTTTTACTTGCATAATGAATCACATCAGGCAATTTATCTATTCTTTGTCTTAAGACAACACCAACAGTAAAGTCAGATGCATCACACATAAGCTCAAAAGAAATAGACTAATCAAGAACTGCTAAAATTAAAGCAGAAGTTAGTTTTTGTTTCAAGATATTGAAAGCAATAAGGCACTCATTACCAAAATAGACAGTCACATCTTTAGCTAGTAGGTTACACAGTGGTCTAGAAATTTTTGAAAAATCTTTTATGAACCATCTATAAAAACCTACATAACCAAGAAAACTCCTCACTCTCTTGACTGAAGTGGGAGGAGGCAATTTAGCAATCACATTAATCTTTGTCTTGTCAACTTTAATGCCTCTACTTGAAATAATATGTCATATCCCTGCTTAACTAAGAAATGACACTTCTCCTAACTTAATGTCAAATTCATTTTAACACATATTTTAAGCACCAATTTCAAGTTATTAAGGCAATTATCGAATGAATCACCAATGACTAAAAAATCATCCATGAAGACCTCTATAAACCTTTCAATCATATCAAAAAAATAGACATCGTACACCTCTGAAAGGTTGCAGGGGCATTGCACAAACCAAAAGGCATCCTCTAGTAAACAAACCTTCCAAATGGGCGAGTGAAGGTTGTCTTTTCTTGGTCTTCTAGAGCAATGGGACTTGGATTGTAACCTGAAAAACCATCTAGAAAATAGTAGTAAGCATGACCTACCAATTGTTCAAGCATCTGATTAATGAAAGGAAAAGGAAAATGATCCTTTCTTGTGGTTGCATTAAGTTTTCTATAATCTATGCACATTTGTCATCCTAAAGTCATTCTTATTGACACCAACTCAGTATTATCATTTTTAACAATAGAAATATCAAATTTCTTTGGTACCATAGGAATTGGACTTAACCATTTGCTATTGAAAATTGGGTCGATAATGTCTGCATCCAACAACTTGATAACCTTAGCTCTAATAGCTTCCTGCACATGTGGGTTAAGTCTCTTCTGAGCATCCTTGGAAAGCTTTGCATAATCTACCAACAAGATCTTATGCATGCACATAATGGAGCTAATTCCTTTGATGTCAGCTAATGTACAACCTATAGCCTCCTTATTCTCTCTCAAGACATTCAACAACTTATTCTCTTCATTAGTAGATAATCTAGTAGCAATTATAACTGAAAGAGTATTATTCTCACCAAGAAATATATACTTTAAGTTCTATGATAGTTGCTTCAATTCTAGTTTCAGTGGTGTGATAATTGATGGTGCCAAATTGGAATTCAAATGTGTCAACACCTCCTAGGTGACTTCATCTTCTCTGACTTGCTCTGCACTATCCAAACCTTCTTTCAACTCTTAGATTTCTTTATCCTCCTCAATGAATTCTTCAGTTGTAAGCATCAGTGTCAATTTATCTTCTATTTCCTACTACCCAAAAGTAGATGATACAAGTGAGTCCAAATCATCAATTTGAAAAAAAAATCCATAGTCTTATCCAAAACAGTCATTTTCAGCTTCCCATTTTGTACATCAATGATTGTCCTAACTGTTGCTATGAATGGCACCCCTCTCTCCAGAGTCACTTGCCTCCCCATGTTAAGCACAACAAAATCTATAGGAATAATAAGTTTGTCAATCTATACCAATATATCTTCTACAATGCCTCTAGGACATTTCATTGATTTGTATACAAGTTGTAGAGACATTGAGATAGGTTTCAAATCTCCCAAACCAAGCTACAAGCAAACAGAATAAGGCATCAGATTTATACTTGCTCATAAATCCAACATACCCTTTACCTTATATGTTCCTCCAATAGTAATTGTGATATTAAAACTATCTAGATCCTTCAACTTTGGAGGAGGATTTGTCTGTAGAACTGCACTAGCTGCATCTAAAACTATTACCTTTTCATGAGGCTCATACTTATGCCTTCTTGAGTTTAGTTCCTCCAAAAACTTAGCATAAGTAGGAATGTTCTTAATCATGTCAAGCAAAGGTAAGTTAACATTAACTTTGGAAAGGATATCATAAATATCAGAAAATGATTTATCCAATTTACGCTATCTTAGTCTTCTTGGAAAAGGCACTAATAGCTCATAAGGTGGTGGAGGCTTGTAATTAACTAGAGGGTCAATTATTGGAAACACAACCTTCCTTGAATGTACTTCCTCCTTTGCCTTTTTCTTCTCATTGTCTGTTCCTGCAAAAGCATTAGATTCATCAAATTCTTCACCAACTTTATTGTCAATTACTTTCCACTTCTCAATGTTGTAACTGTGTTTGCTTGCTCTAAATGACTTGGGAAATTTCCAGGTATGTGACTCTGCACTGCTTCTGAAATCTGCTCAAAATATATTTTTATCTTCTTTATTGATGCCTCCACATTCTAAAATCTTGATTCAATTGCTTGGAGAAAAGTTTGAACTATCTCCTCAAGAGTGTGTTTCTTGCATTAAAAAGAAGCTCCAGCTTGATTTTGATAGTGGCTATTGCTCCTTGAAAAGTTTGGATGATTTCTTAGAACAAGATTGTAAGTATTCGAATAAGGATCATTACGTGGTTGCTAGTTGTAAAAATTCATTATGTTTGTTTGCTCTGAAACTTTTGCAAATTTTCATTAGAAGGGCAAAAATTCTATGAGTGTCCTAAATTACCACAAATTGAACAAACCTAAGTAGGCATAGGTTGCTTCAAGTTCACTATCATAAAGCACATTGCCTTCATCTATTTTGCATTTCTGACATTTGCATAGAAAGATCAATATTAGAGTTGATCTCATAAATTCCTCTGGACCTACCTTTGACACTCATTTGTTAGGAGTTTGCTCCAAGCATCTCCAACAGATCATATGTCTCCTACCGGGTCTCTTCTCTCATTGCTCTACCTGCAGCATTATCAACCATGGCTTAGCATGGTTGTGTCAGTCCATCATAGAAAAATTGATTAAGCAATTCAACAAGAAATCTATGGTAAGATCATTGAATCAATAATGCCTTAAATCTCTTCTATGCCTCATGAAATGCTTTTGAAAGCCCTATCTTTTTTAGACATTATGAAGGTAGTAACAGGAGGACCCATAGACATAGTCTCTCCTGAACTTACCTTCATGAACCTACATCAAACCTGTATGAAACATGCCCAAACACCATAGATGCCCAGAACCATAATCACACTGTAAAAGTAGAGTGTGGGAGTACACTTATACATATTACATTAATAACATGCATATTAATATGACTCCTACATTTTAACTTTACATTTTTGGCATAATTTACAAATTTAAATTTTTAATATATTAAAAAATAAAGCACCGAAATAAGATAAAAGGGTATAAAATTCTAAATTTCATAATTTATCCCTTTCTTGCCCTCTAAACCCTCATTGGACTCTGTGTTCTGGCCAGCCAGCTAAAATATATTGATATAAAGTGAGTCTGGGGAAACATAGTAAGCAGGTATGAAATTAAACAATAATAACATACACAAATTATAAGTTCATGATAATTTCATTTGTACAATTGGAAATGTTGTTATGGAGCTATTACATACTACTAGTAATAACAAATTTTCTCCTAGGAGTCTCCTATAAGATCCATTAGATCCAATCCATTTTGTTCATGTTGAAATTATATTCCTTTCAACTTCATCCTATCTATATCCCCTCTTTAATTTGCCTACTATAGTCCAATACCATGCTCAGGAGGCCATTAGCTAAGTGGACTCAACCACAATCCAAGTGGACATAGCCAAAAACTAAATGGACCGAACGTTTTTACAATTTTGGTGTGATCTAGTTCCTCCCTACAATCATGTTTATGAGTGTTACGAGATTCCTGACTAATACTCATGGTATCTCGACCTCACTACATTTTAGGGATAGTAAGTTCTCCTTTCACACCTACTAAGTAATTAGAGGAGTTGAACATCTAATAGGCTAGCCTCTTTGCCATCAAGGCGGTAATATCAAACAAATCTCATTCATGGGCCGAATAACTAAAGAACCCTACCAGCAGGCATTCAAACCCAAATTCTCATAATTCACATTTTGGTAGGCATTCAACTTAATTACTTAACACTAATTTTTTCAATTGGTTTTTAAACTCAACCATAATACAAAATTTTTAATAATTTAATGATCTCTAATGCATATCAAATTGCTTCATTAATACCAAGTAATTTATTTCCATATCATCCTTTAACTTAGCATAATATTTTATTTCTTGTGTTTTCCTTAACTTCTTTTCCTAAAACATGCATTCAAATAATAAAAATAGATAAA
Organism: Pouteria campechiana; assembly: GCA_036873735.1. NCBI lineage: Eukaryota > Viridiplantae > Streptophyta > Magnoliopsida > Ericales > Sapotaceae > Pouteria > Pouteria campechiana. The sequence continues at coordinate 48,200 of JAYJMB010001679.1, forward strand.
TACACTTAATTAATAAAATAGATAAGATACGAAAAGAAAATCAGTTAAATAAAATATATTGTCATTTAATGCACCGGTGCCGGTGCCACTAGGTTGGGCACCGCAATGCCCAGTGTGCTACATAAAATACCTACCCTTTAATGTACCGGAGTCAGCAACTCCAAATTGGGTGTTGCGGAGGTGAGTGTGCTGCCCCTATCAATTGGCTTTTTAATGTGCCAGCATCGGCAGCACTGAGTGTGCTACCCATCACATCTTGGTCTGATTTCTTTCCTCCTTTGGCTTACTTCATTCAATCTTATTCCATACTACTAATTTCCATAGTTCACTCTTCCTTTTAGGCTAGATTACTCCTCATTTATAAACATAAAACTCTTACCCCTTGTATATATTCATCAAATGTAATTTTCATATTTTTTTAAACATACTTTTCTTCATACTTCCATATCCTAACCCATATAATCATGCCAAATTGTAATATGTCATATTACTACACTCATATTCTTACCTTTAACATAAGATTCTCATAATTCTTATACTACCTTATTCATTTTCAAAAATACAAAGGTATCATATCACATAAAATATTTTAAATCAAATCCCAGAATTCATAAACTTAAATTCGAAACATTAATACATAAGGAAAATTTATGTAATTAAACTTACTTACCTAAACAATATACCTTGCTTTTTTCTGTATGCTTCGTATTTCCAAATTTTGCTTTGTAATTGAAATCCTACACTCAAATCACATGTTTCATCATTATTCAAATAAGCTTAACTACTTATAAAACCCAACTACTACAATTCACTATCATAGTCTAACCTAGTCCCTTCCCTATTTAGGTTTTCCTTGATTACTCTTGTAACCCTCGTTAAGGAGTTAATCTTAGAATCATTAACATAAGTTAATTATGCCACATCTTCTTAATATCACTTCTTCAAACACCAAGTAAGCAACTTTCATTTTCCATAGTTGCAACTACTATTCAATTAATTTTTCTTTCCAAAATTGCTTATATGCATAATTCAACTAAAGTTATATCAAAACTTACATTCAAATTTATCATTTTACCACTTAAATCATGCTTTTCTCCATTTTCAACCTCCTAAACCCCAAACCAACTCCATAACTATAATTAAAGAAATCTATCTAACTAAAATGGGTGATTAGTAATAGATGGAATTCCCAAATCCAAGCTATAGAGCAAAAATCCCAATTCTTCCTTTGCTTCTAAAATTTTGAACTTGCTAAGATCGACGTTTTCCTATTACCGGAGTGTTGCTAGATCAGCTGTCATTGATTTTTGAGTAATTTGGCATCAAATTCTCCAAGTTTTGAAAATTTTTGAGGCTTGGGTAGAGAAGCTGGACATGAAATGGGGTTTTTGGGATGATAATGGAGCATTTAAACTTATTTCCTTATGGTACTTCATTGGTGCACATCCCTAGCTGCACTTGCAGTCCACTTGGAATATTTTCTGCCATATTCTTCCTTCCAATAAATTATAATGCTTAGCTCGTTAGCCATAATTATCATGATTTTCTATATTTATTTACCAATTGTCATACATCTACTATCAAATTTCAACTTTAGTACAAATTTACATGCTATCAAATTTCCAAGCCTCATATTCTACCCCCCTTATAAATTGTTTCACCCTTGAAACTTAAACAAATAAGTAAGGATATTTTGTTTTCATTAACTCTTATAGTTCCCAAGTTGCTTCTTCTTCTAAGTGGTAATCTGTAATGCCTTAGGCGTTAAAATAAGTAAGTGTTGAGAAATACTGCTAAGGACATGAGAAATATGGATTAATTTAAAAATTTTAAAGTTATTAAGCTTGGTACTTAAGTGCATGAAGAAATTTTTGAAGATAAAGTGTAATTTGAGCATAGTGTATGAGAAAATGAAGTGGAAACACTCTAGGCATCACTTGTACACAAATTTTGACATATATGATGGATGATTTTAGAAAATTTTTGAATATAAAAGTTATATCTCTTAAGATTATCTTTGTAATGAATAAAAATCATATAGATTGGATATCATATGAGGAAGTTAGAGCTAAAATACTATAGTTGTCTCTAGAGCTGTAAATTAGATTACAACACAAGGTGTCACTTTGAGACAAAATTACTTATATTTTGATACTAAATTAGAAAATATGATCAACATAAAAGTTGTAGATCTTGAAATTATATTCGTATTGAATTAAGAATCATATGAATCCAATATCTTATAAAGAAGTTATGGCTAAAATAGCATAGGCTAGTAGGGCTAGCATTGGTGGCACCAAACCATCGCAGGATCGATTTGGGTAAGGCAATGTAGCAGCGTGATGGCGCCGATGCCCCAATTCGGTGCCAATTGGTGACTATATAAGCCTGACCCAGTTTTTCTTGCCCTAGACATTTTGTTTTCTCCCTTTTCATTCTGTTTCTTCCCCTTTTATGCCCTAACCTATTTAGCCTTGTTTCTTGCCTATTTAGCTAGAAAATCATCTTACCTACCTAGTAAATCATATAATCTTACATTTAAACCCAACTTTCGGTGATTTGAATCATGACAATGGAAAAAAAATCAAGTTTTCTTCAAATGGATGGCACCAACTATAGTTTTGAGCTTGGATTTATGTCCACGAGAAAAAGTCATGCATGGATTGCTTGGTAAGTTGGTTTTTCTCTCCTTATTTCTGATTTTCTTAAGTTTGGGTTTTGGGAATTTTGGGATTTTGGATTAAAAAAGATGGATCTAATGTAAAAATCTTGGGGGAAATGATGTTTGCATGCCTAAAAAGGATTTGGACTTGTTAAATTATGGTTCCCCAATTGAAAATTGAGTTTTCATGCTTTTAGGGTTTTATGCATAGAGGAAATTGGGGGAAAATGTATGATTAGATACAAAATGACATACACAAATTGTAATTTCAAGATTGGAAATGTTGTTATGTAGCTATAAATTACTACTAGTAACAACAAATTTTATCCTACGAGTCTCCTATATATCCAATCCATTTTATTCATGTTGAAATTATATTCCTTTCGACTTCATCCTATCTATATCCCCTCTTCAATTCATCTACTATAATCCAATACCATTCTCAAGAGGCCATCAACCAAGTGGACTCAACCACAATCCAAGTGGACATAGCTACAAACTAAATGGATTCAACTTTCTTACAATTTTGGTGTGATCTAGTCCTCCGTACAATCTCATTTATTAGTGTTACGAGATTCCTGACTAATACTCATAGTATCTCATCCTTATTGCATTTCAGGGATAGTAAATTCTCCTTTCACACCTACTAAGTTATTAAAGGAGTCACAAGTCCAATAGGCTAGCCTCTTCACCATCAAGGCGATAATATCAAATAAAGCCCATTCATGGGCTGAATAACCAAACAACCCTCGCGAAAGGCGTTCAAACCCAAATTCTCATAATTCACATTTGGGCAGGCATTCAACTTAATTACTTAAAACTTATTTTTCCAATTGGTTTCTAAACTCAACTATAATACAAAATTTTTAATAATTTAATGATCTGTAATGCATATCAAATTACTTCATTAATACCAAGTAATATATTTCCATGTCATCCTTTAACTTAGCGTATTATATTATTTCTTGTATTTTCCTCAAATTATTTTCCTAAAGATACATTCAAATAATACAAATATAATAACTTAATTGATAAAATATCCAAGATACAATAAGAAAATCAGCTAAATAAAATATATTGTCATTCGACGCACCAATGTCAGTGGCGCCAGATTGGGCACCGCAGCGCTGAGTGTACTGCCTAAAATACCTACCTTTCAATGTACCAACACTAGCAACACTAGATTAGGCACTGCAGCGCCAAGTGTGCTGCCCCTATCAATTGGCTTCTTAATGTGTCGACACTGGTGGCGCCAAGTGTGTTGCCCCTCATTGCTTGCTCTGATCTCTTCTCTCCTTTGGCTTACTTCATTCAATCTTATTCCACACAACTAATTGTCATAGTTCACTCTTCCTTTTAAGCTTGATTACTCCTCATCTATATACATAAAACTCTTAACTTTTCATATATTCATCAAATGTAATTTTCTTATTCTTTTAAACATACTGGTCTTCATACTTCCATACCCTAACCCATATATATGCCAAATTGTAATATGTCATATTATGACACTTATTTTTACCTTTAACATATGATTCTCATAGTTCTTATACTACCTTATTAATTTTCAAGAATACAAAGGTATCATATCACATAACATATCCAATTTTAAATCAAATGCCCAGAATTCATCAACTTAAATTCGAAACATCAATACATAAGGAAAATTTAAATAATTAAACCTACTTAGCTAACCAATATACCTTGCTTCCTCTATATGCTTTGTATTTCAAAATTTTGCTTTGTGATTGAAATTCTACACTCAAACCACAAGTTTCATCATTATTCAAATAAGCTTAACTACTTACAAAATCCAACTACTGCCATTCACTATCATAGTCTAACCTAATCCCTTCCCTATTTAGGTTTTCCTTGATTACTCCTGTAACCCTCGTTAAGGAGGTAATTATGGAATCATTAACACTAGTTCGTTATGCCACATCTTCTTAATAGCATTTCTTCAAACATCAAGTAAGCAACTTTCATTTTCCATATTTGCAACTACTTTTCAACTAAGTTTTCTTTCCAAAACTTCTTATATACATAATTCAACTAAAGTCATATTAAAACTTACATTCAAATTACTCATGTTACCACTTAAATCATGCTTTTGTCCATTTTCAACCTCCTAATCCCCAAACCAATTCCATAACTGTAATTAAAGAAATCCATCTAACTAAAATGGTTGATTAGTAATAGAAATCACTTATCACTTGATTTTCTTCAATTGAAATTCCCTAATCCAAGCTATAGAGCAAAAATCCCAATTTTCCTTCTCTTCTAAAATTCTGAATCCTCTAAGATTGACGTTCTCTCGGTACCAAAGTGTTGCTAGATTAGTTGCTGTTGATTTTTGAGTAAATTTACATCAAATTCTCCATGTTCTAAAATTTTTTGAGGCTTAGGAACAATGAGAGAGAAGCTGGATGTGAAATGGGGTTTTAGGAATGATGATGGAGCATTTAAACTTATTTCCTTATGGCACTCCAATGATGCACACCCCTAGGTGCACTTGGAGTCCACTTGGAATGTTTTCTACCATATTCTTCCTTCTAGTAAATTATAATGCTTAGCTCATTAGCCGTAATCATCGTAATCTTCTATTTCTATTTCCTGATTATCATACATCTACTATCAAATTTCAATTGTAGTACAAATTTACATGCTATCAAATTTTCAAGCCTCACAGCTTCCCCATCCATTTGAGAAAAAGTAGCAATCTTACTTCTCAATTCTATAGTTTTAGCATGAGCATACTAACAAACTTGTTATATACTACATCCTCTGTAATTAGTGATCCATGAGCCAATGTCATGAACCATGTTTTAGTTGCATCCTTCAAGGTGTAAGGAAAACATCTCATGCACAGCTGATCCTTAGTTAAACCTTGTAAAGAAAAAGTTTAATAGTTGCATAAAAATTATGCGTGAATGTTAAAGAATCTTCTACAGCTACACCATAAAAACAAGGAAGCATGTTAAAATGTTTATTCTTTAGCTCAGAATTCTTGACATTGTCATCTAAAATAATCCATGAAGGTGCGATTCCAATCATTGGGCATGCAAATTCCTTCATCAACTATTGAGCTTGTTGAACCACTTTATTTTCCTTGTTATTAGCCATCTGATTGTCTTCTTCACTTATGCTTTCTGTCTCTATTTTTACTTTATCAATGTGATTGTTCAAGGGCAACAGAACTAGATTCAGTGATCATCTTCCTTGCATTCATAGTTCTGCAAAAAAAGAAAGAATTAAAAATCCTAAATAAAATAAACTACAATAATGAAAAAGAAAAAATTATAACTAAATTAATCAAACAATTTGGAACAAGTTCCCCAGCAATGGTAGCAAAAACTTGATGGTCAAATTATAATTCATTGCAAGTGCATGAGTGTATAGTAGTACAGTGTGCAAAGCAATGGTCGATCCCATAGAGAACTGCCAAACTAATTCAATTATGTCTAGTTACTAAAACTAAGTTGTCCTAAATCAAGAAGATAAATTAAAGACTAAGTAAATAAAAGTGTAATGTAAGATAACAAAAAATAATGATAGTAAGTAATGTAAAAGAGAATATATGTTGCAAGAGTCTGGGGATTTGACTTTACTACTCAATGATATTTAATATTGTTAAGATGTTAATTCAACATCTTGGGTTCGTTCTATCCACTGTATGATTATCACCGTTAGGTGTCTGGATTTAAATCAAGTATTTTCTCCCCTTTCAATTACCTATGGTGTGTAATGTAATTGAGGTTGATAACTCATCAAGATTAGAAAAACTTCACTAAACTAAGTAGAATAGTTTAGCATATGGCATCTACCTTAACCATCTATTCATTCATTCAAGAGAGCTTCAAAAACATGGTTTAGCATATGGTGTCTACCTTAACCATATTTCCTTAGACAATCAATTTAATTCATGAAATTGGCGATCAAGCATTTAAAGAAATTAGATGACTATATTAAGAATAATGAATGAAACAAGATGAACTAAATTAATAAACCAAAAATCTCTATTAATAATGAATATCAAGAGGGCTATATCATTGCCCCATAAAAAGAAAATTAGTTCATGATAAAAAAAGAAAGAAAAATCTCTAAAGTAGGCATGATTATAAAACTTGAAATCTCCCTTGATCCCCTTGGTTCTCATGTACTCAACTCTCTAGTGCAGAACATTATGTTCATCCCCCTTAAACTCTACTCTAGACATCCTTAAATAACCCAAACAATAGTATTTCACTAGGAATCCTCCATGAATTACAATTCCTTTATGTACAAGGACCCTCTTCTAAGAATAACTTGACCTTTCTACATAAAAAGATAGCTTCTACGCTTAAAAATAGGAGTTCCAAATTAATCTAAGTTGCCATATGACCTGGTTTCCAAAAATAATTGTTGAAAATTGCAACACCCTTCTGCCTAGAAATTAGCTCTCAATTTGACAGCTTTGACTTCTAACGATTACAGTAACATTTATGAAGAAAAATCAGCTTCCAAATATAACTCAAATAGTTGGTATTATGTAACCCAACTGCTAAAAATACTTTAAACACATTGATAATTTCTAAAATCACAGTTTGGAATGCAAAAGTGTGTTCATCATATCTAAAATATCCATGTATAGCACTTCTATTTCAACCCAAACTATTTTCTGAATTAGTCCAAAATTTTTGCATTGTAAAATTTGTCTTTGGCTAGTCTACCGATAAAGTGACCTTGCTACAGATGAATCTACTTTGTCTTAGACAAATCTGCTTCATCTTTGGTTAGTTTACAGACAAAATAGTATTGTTACAAATGCATCTATTTTTATCTCAGACATAGTTCTGCTTTCCACAATTATTATTAGACAAATTTCTACATACTATAGTCAAATCTCTTCCTTCTATAGATGAAGTAGTTCAGGAGCAGTTTTTGTATTTTAATCACAACTTTCTCGTACAAACTCAAAATTATATGATTATTTTTACATTAGAAAGATAAGTTTAGAGTATACAACTTTTATATTGATCACTTTTTTGAATCATCCATCTTCTATGAGTCATGGGGCCTCAAAGCGACACCTTCTGTCTGATGAATTATTTGACAAATGTGAAGCTATAAAGACAGTTGCACTATTTTAGCTATAACTTTCTCATATAAACTCAGAATCATATGATTCTTGATGTGTTAGTTAGATAAGAAGAAAGGATAAAGCTTTAATCTTGAACATATTTTCTAAATCTGCTTACATAAATCCTAGAAATTGCTTTAAAGTGACATCTTTTGTAATCTTTAGTTTCATTTTACAGATTTTTATGTTTGTAACAAAACAAACTTTGTTAAGTGAAATATTAACTTAAATGTCAATATAAACCACTAAAAATACATTAAAAGAGGATCTTTAAAAATGTTTAGATATAAAAATATGATATATTATGAGCTTATCACTCTTCCTGCACTTGCTCATCCATTTTATTTTCAATCTTGCTTGGTTTTATGTTTTCCTATACACCCTAACCTTGACTCAACATTGGTATTAGAGTAAGCACTAAAATTTGGATTTAAATTCCTTAAATCTATACCTCAATGTGGTCTCATGTAATAGGTAGTTTTCATGAAATCATTGAGGATCAATGGACCATTAGATCTTTGTATTTTGATGGGGAGAATTATAACTATTAGAAAATAAGAATTGAAAACATTTTAATTTTGAATAGTTATAAGTTGTGAAGATTATAGAGGATGGAATGTTGCTCCCCACTTTAGAAGAGAGTATTTGGACTACTGAGGACATTAGAGTGGTTCGATTAAATGCCAAAGCTAAGAATGCTCTATACTATATTCTCTCTACTTTTGAATTTGAAAAGATATCATCATGTAAAATTCTTAAAAAAATTAGAACCATTTGCAAGTAATTAATGAGGTGATAAGCCAAGTAAACGAAACTAAAACAAATTTACTTATCCATGAATATGAAATGTTTTGCACATATGAGGGTGAGTCCATTTTTACAGTGCTTTCTAGATTTTCAATAATCACTAACATCCTAAAAGGCTAGGCTAAGAGATTTCTTATTCCCAGTAGTTAAAGAAGATACTAAGGTCTCTTCTCAAGGATTAGATCCCAAAGGTCAAAACAATTAAGGAGTCTAAAGACTTGAACAGGATCTCTATTGCAGAACTAATGGGGTCATTAATGACGTAAGAAAATTGGATAGAGGAGAATGAAGGAAAGAAGAAGAAGATAGTTTATGGCTTTGAAAATACAGAATCATCTTATAGGGGTAGGAGGAGAATGAAGAACTTATGAAAACTGTCACTAGGAAAATTAGAAATTTATTGAAGAAGAAAAAGAAAAATATGAATTCAATAGAATATTGTAAATGTAATTTCAAAGAAGAAGAAGTACATTTGTGTATAACTATCTTCCAAGTAGAACAAAAAAATGGTTCCTCAACTCTGGTTAAACAATGATAAATCATTTTATTCAAGGAAACTGAACGCTAGGTAAGTAAGATATTGTATTTCTAATCTTAAACTTTGCATTTTATATTTTTAACCTTCAACACATTATCTCTTATAAGAGAACTATCTTGCATATGGGTATGCAAGAAAAGCTATAAGGTTAACCGTATAATGCTTGGATTATAGTGAAAATCACATGAGCTAGATGGCCTTGGTTTGAAAATAGGAAATAATTTTTTTTCCAAATTTCACATAGTTGAGTTGCGATTCCTAGTGTCTATACAATGCATCTTAAGAATAGTACTTCATTTTTCATATCTGAATCCCTAACTCCCATATTAATTTTGACTAAGAGGGGGATTAAAAAGTTTAAAAACTCATTTTAAAAGTTAAAATTTTAAATCTCTCAACCCAGACCTTTTTGATTATGAGAAAAAGGGGGGAGAATGTTATGGTATTTTCTAATTTAAGGGAAAATGATACAGAGAGGGGGAGAATTGAACTTTTAAATTTTTTCATAGAATATTAAATTAAACTTTTGAAAATGTGAACCATCTTAGCATATAAGCAGAAGTGTAATAAAACCCTAAGACTCATTGAATAAGATAAACAAGGGGAGTTTACTTAGTTTATTAGCATGTTTTGATTGCCATAAGTCATCAAGTTTTTTTATTATCAAAAAGGGAGAGAATATTGAGTCTAGGTATGTAGTTTTGATGATAACAAAAACTTATTTATGACTTATAATCATTTCGTGTGGACTAGAATAACATTTACACACATAGGACTAACAGAGGAGATCATAAAGGAGAGCACCCAAGTAGTGAAGGTTTGTTACAATTGTTGCCTTGTTAGGTGTTCCAATTCATGTCGATAGAGTTTTTCCATAGAGAATTTATAGGTCCCATAGAGATCTGTAGAGATCTTTACAGTGGTCATATTCCATAGAGAGAAGCTATATAGTAGACCACTAAGTTCTTCTGGCATGCTAACGTCAAAAGAGGATTTTGACAGACGAGAGCTAATGACGACATAGGTCAATTGTCACAATAGTCAAAAATTTAAAAGTGTTCTAATAGCTAGTTTTCAATTATATTTCTCCAATAGGTAAAGAACCACTCCAAAACATATAAATAAATGTTCCATTAAAGAGAAAGGAGATTCTTGAGGGTTCTAAGAGCTAAAAATAAAATGTTCACAAAAGACCCAATAAGTTTCCAAGTGCATTCACTCCCAAGCACCCCAAAGTTTTATAATCTTCAAGCTACATCCAAATTCAACATAAGAGAATGTAAGGCCCTGAAAAATTTCAAAAATGTAAATTTTTGTTATTGTAAAGTTTAGATAATTTTTGTCAGGTCAACAGATTGTATAATTAAATTTTTAAGAAAATTATTATGAAAAAGTTATGAAATTGAGTGGATTATTAATAAACATGATGATGTGGTTGAGAATGTATCAAAGTATATTAATTAAATGATTTAAGTGAAAAAGTAAATAAATTTAAGGAGATGGAATGCCAAAGGTGTAAATTAGGAAAAATATTGAATTTTATTATAGGAAAAATAGCAAAAATGGATTAAAAATACATACTAATGTAAGGATGATGAGGACAGATAATAATTAATGATTCATAGGTGAAGAAAGATAAAACATTGCATGTGGATAGCTAAAAAATCAAGTTGCTGGTAATTTTTGGCTAATTTTAGTTAAAATCAAATTTAATTAAGAAATAAATAATAAAATTATGCAAAGATTATATTTAATGGATGGATAATTAATTTGGACATGTGATTTATCAAATGAATGATCTACATGTGCCAAATATGATGACTAGACAAGATTTTGAAAATCAAAGATTGGATGCATGTGTATAGAATTAAGCGGGAGCATGGACTACCAATAAAAAAATTAATATAAACATCAGCTACACCCATCTCCTTCCAACGTATAAGCATCTCTTCAACATGGGTTTCCCTTCTCCAAGCATCCCAAGCCTTCTAAGTGAGGATTTCAGCCCATTTTGATTGGGAGAAATTGTAGGGAATGCCTAAAAAGGAGGTTTGCAACCCATTACGTCTTAAAACTCCTTAATTAAAGTATATTATGGCCGCAAAAATTTGAAGAGGGAGCTGCTGTAGGTGGGACCCATTAAGAAAATAATAGATTAAAGGTAAGTAATTCATTAATACAACTCCTTCATTATGCGTAGGTGATTGTTTAATTGAAGTATGGGTGAAATCTTGATGAATGATGTGGATGAGATTAGGCTAGGGTTTTGCAGAAATTTTGATGGATGATATGAGCTATAATTTATGTAATCAATGACTAATTATTATTTTAATTAACTTAAGACCCTGTAACACCCCACCCTCCTAGGGCCGTTACTCCATTTTACACCATAAATCCACGTGATCATACCATGATTTTTCCACCTCCAAGGTGGGTTGCTTTGATATATATTTTTTTTGTTGACCTAATTTCTACAGTAAATTGGACAGAGTCTCCCTTGAAAATAGGGCTGTACACCTAGGTACAACCATTCATCGTATATTATGATACATTTTTTTTATAATTCAAAAAAGTAAAAGTTATACACTCCAATATTTCTCTAGTCATCCCCACAGCATCCTTATAACTCCACAGGCTCCCCCAGGACCGTGGCTGCATCATGATGACAATGAATCTACCACAACACCATACAATTTTCAGTCCAAATACATCATACACCTCATACTGTAATATTACATTGATATGACTATAAATTACTATCATACATTATGAGACATAAATTAATTACAATTTCAATATATATATAAGATGCGAATTTTCCAATTACCATACAACAAAAATAGAAATTGAACTATTATATTTTCTTACCAATCTTGCTTCTTCTAGACTTGACCTTTCAACTAAAAAAATAAAATGAGAGTGAGTCTAAACAGACTCCGTAAGTAGACTGCGTGGCAATCAATAATTCAATGAAAATCAACAAAATCTCATCCATC
>JAYJMB010001680.1:0-16295 GCA_036873735.1 Pouteria campechiana
CAGGTGTCATCAATCGGTCGGACAGCTGCTCGGCTACAGCTAGATGGCTCCTTTTGATTTTCCATGGCCCAACAGGACATTAACATCAAAAACTAGTAAAATTTAAATGATGAAATCCTTAACTCAATCATATCGTGAGACCAACCATTTCTCTTTTTTTTTTATTAATTGGTTGGATTAAAAGGCTATGTGTGAATATGTTGACACCTTTTTTATCTGGAATTATAAGTATATTTACCTATTTTTTAATATTAGTAAATATAGTTATAATGTAATGCCCCGCACCCCTACTCTATGCATTTTGACTACACCACCCAGAGGCCAATGTGGAACATTACCATTTTCCTTCTTCATAAGGAAAGTATTACCATAATCTCATAATTTTTCTAATTCTAAGGGAAATGTCCTACCTAAAAACTGGTAGGGTATACCCTATGATATGGATATTTACACCTTATATACATTTATTGAATCAATACAATTGGCATTTCTATAATATAAAACAACAGTTATATCTAAACACTAGACCCATACTCATAGCTCTGCCCAAGATTGAAACTGGATCATGATAGCAATGTATTTTTCTGGATTAATCTAATTTGTAATAACAATGAATAGTAAATAAAATGTTGATAGCAAGTGGCTATCGATGATTTGAAGTGTTATATAATAATATGGTAGGGTGTGGTTTGTACGCATGTGATATTTTTTTCAACGATACATTAAGGGATGTTGGGTGGATGACATGCGTATGTTAATACACAATTATTGCACCCTAATATAAGACTTAGCAAGAAGAAGAAACTAAGAAAGAAGGAATGGAAAGAGAAGAGCATTGCAGAGAGAAAGAAATAAAATGAAAAAAGAAGAAGGAAAGTCTATTTTCGGAGTTTTTTTCATCGATTTGCATCCAAGTAAGTGATTTAGATGTATCTATGTTATCTATGTGATAATTATACTAGTTTGAATCACTAATTAGATTATTATAACCTATGTTTTTAGCCAAGATGATGTTAATATGCATGTTATGCGGGTGCACTAGAATTAAAGAATATAATATTTATTTTCATTAATTTTGAAAATAAAATTATTTTGTTTAATATACATATTATTTTAATGATCAGATCCGTTGATTATATTTAATTTTTGTGAATTCATGTGTCATATGAATTTTATAAAAATTGGATGTGAAATGACTGTTAAATTATTGATAAAAATTCTTATATATTGAAAATAGAATTTTTTTAAATTCTATAGTTGGCAAAATTACACAATGAATATAGGTCTTAAATCAAAGCTCTTATTGTGTATAATGCATCCCAAAAGTCGAATTAAGGAAATATTATGTATATTGGAAAATATATAAAAAATTAAAAATCAAATAAAAAAGGAAAGGGTTACATAAGGACGCTGTCACTCTCTGACAGTGTCTATTTGAACTTTTTTTTTGTTAGATGGTGACCAAAAAATATTGAATATTGGATTTTCTACATGTTATTTTCAAGATCTGATCTGGTAGATGAATTCCAAATAATTGCATTACCCTAGAAAAGAGATTTCAAGTTGAAATGAATTTGTTTGATTAGTTAAATTATAGCATATATGTTTAAAATACTATGTTGAATAAAAATAATTTTTATGTTGATTTATGCATATTATTTGGAAGATCTGAATCGTTCGATATGTTTTGTATATTGGTATTTGCCTAAGATAATAATCTTTGGGTCAAATAATTTTATTTAATTAGTAAAATTTGATGATTTTAAAATATAATAATTTCATCAATTTTAATAATTTTGGACCTTAGACTACCTGTGAACAATGACGGATGATTAGATCAGATTATTCAAGATGGTCAGATCATGTGAAGATGAATGGTCAGAATTATTTTGCTGATATCTGGACCCCACAATCTTTGATCTTAATGATCAGGTAGTTGATCTTAAGATTTTTGTATGTTCTAGATCTAATGGAATGGTCAGATTATCTAAATAATGGTCAGATCATGAGGTTGAGTGGATAGATGTGGTATTGTGGTCCACTAAATCAATCAGGATATGATTTGATATGTTGATGTGTTCGATGATGATTAGATCACGAGGTTTGAGTGGATAGATATAATGATATCTATCTAGTCAAGACATTTTAAGGCATTTATATGATGAGATGATGGTCAAATAGAGATGTTTGAATGAGCAGCATAGAGGAATGAGATGCACTTTCTTAAATTGATACTATGGTCGTTAAACCAAAAAATTTATGATGTGTATTGTGGTGTAATCAGTATTTTCATTACATATGCTAGTTACATTTATTTTACTTACTGAGTTGTTTTAATTCACCCCAAATATTATTTTACAGAGAATGCTGCTCGTGGAGGACATTAATCATAGTGTGGGGATATAGCAAAATATTACTATAAGAGTGATGTTAAAAAAAAATAAATGTTGTATTTTATGTTTTATGTTGGAGGATCGTATTTTATTAATTGTACTGTAATATTTTCTTTAATAATGAACTGTTGTGGTTACTTTCATGATTATACTTCATCTCTTGTGTGATAGATCTTGGGAGATTCACCTGTGGATTTGGGAATACAGTTATTTATGTTATTCTAGGGGCCAAGGAATGACACAATCCATCCATAATATCATACTTACATGACTTACTATGACATAAGTATATGAATTTGTAAAATAGGGGTGTTTGCATTGAGATTAAGGACAAGTATGGGAAAAATAAATAAATATCATATATTTAAATTATTTACTCAAGCACCATCCAAATCTCAAACAGGCCCAAAGCCCACTCCAATAATAATTTAAACTGAGAACGTGATTGAAGCTTTCAAATGTTTCGCGTGCTAAGATTGAATTTGGAGTAGATTTTTGAAAACTTTTTGCTATGGCACATCCGAATTAGGGTCTAGGCAATGAAAATTATATATATATATATATATTATAATACCCAAGATCATGTAACTTGATCACTTAAATGGACAATGCAACAAAAAATATAGAAATTCAACATGACAGTAAAAAGCATAGAATATAATTTCATTGCTCATGCTTACCAAAGCAAGTTTAGAATCACTATTCTACACTTCCAAAAAGAGTTATTCATGTTGTCTTTTAATAGTTACAATACTTATTGGTCTTGGTTAGCCATGTTGGGATTATTGTATGATTTTGATGACAACAAAATTTGTCTTAAGACTTGATTTATGCTACTGATACTTCTAGTATAGAAAGCTTGAAATGTAGAAAGATATGCTTGAAATATGCGTGGTCTGTTGGCATATCATTCGTGAAAATATATACATCTTGATATAAGTCTAGAAAGGAAATCATATTGATCCATATTATTTTCAACCTTGTTTATCATGCCTTGGATCATATGTTAAAAGTGTCTTAAAGAGATATCTTCTTGAGTGAAAAAGAATAAGTGCTTAATAAGATTATAAATACAAAATCATGATTTAAAGTACATATCCATGCTTTATAACTTACGCAAATTTCATATAGATAATTACATTATGATTTACAATGAAAAATATAATGAGAAATATCAAGCTAACAATGTAGCAAAAGTGCAGAAATATCCAAGTGCAAGTATGCTGCTACAGTAATTTTGCTATAGTACTACTATAATGGCAGATGGAGTAAAATTTCTATAGTGACAGACAAAGTAGAATTACCTACAATGCCAAATAAAGTGGATTATCTAAGATCAAGTGGAAGACAAAGTGGATTGTTTAAAGTGAAAGATGAAGTAAAGCTTCAGATAAATTAGTAGATGAAGTATCAGACGAAGTGGAAGACAAAGTAGATTGTCTAAAGTGGAAGATAAAGTAACAAATGAATTACTACAGTAATTCATTACAGTAACCTGCTAGAGTACAAAGCTTCAGGCGATCAGCAGATGAATTAGCAAACAAAGCAAAAGACAAATTGCTACAGTACAACAGACAAATCTTTAGGTGATCAGCAAATGAATTAGCAAATAAAGCAAAAGATGAATTACTTCAATAACATGCTATAGTACCGCTATTACAGTACCACAGACAAACTTATTTGTTTGTTACTTCAGACGAATTAGTAGACGAAGAAACAATCAAATTACTATAGTGATTTGCTTTAGTAACCTGCTATAGTAACTCTGCTATAGTACCAATAGACAAACTTATTCGTTTACTACTTACTTCAGATAAATCAGCAGATGAAGTGCTATAGTTGTCTGGTACAGTAACGTAATATAATAGCTTACTATAGTGAAAATTCATTGTTTTCAAATATCAAATATTCAACACTCTGCAATAGCTATATCTTGTAACAATATTCTTCCAAGTGATCCACAACCTTTCTAGATTGTAAAAATAGAGAATCCATTGAAGGAGAATGAAATGCTTGAAGATTCTAAGTGCTAAACAAAAATCAAACATCAAGAACTCATTCATATCTCCAAGTGAAGGACTGCAGATATTTGTTCTAACCATCTACTATATTCCAGAAAGTTTAAGTTACAAAGATTTTGAAATATACTCAAAGATGTCAATCTAAATACTCTAATCAAAATCTTAAGAAATAATGAAAAGGCAGTGGATGAAAGAAGAAGTTCAAAGAGCAAAACAAATTTGTCTAAAAATAAAGAAGCCCAACTTCGTCTATGGACAAAGTAGGAGACAAAGAGAGTTTGTCCAATTGGAAAGAGACTTTGTCTGATATTAACTTTAGACAAATGCAATAAAGCACCAGTCAAAGTAAAGCAGTAGAATTTGTCAGAATTTTTTGTCTTCTTTCCAAAATCGTGAATCAAGTCAGAACTGCAACATCTCCTCATTCGTTAGTTGCCTGAACCAGCTATTTACCTTCTTCTATGTCAAGGTCGACACTGAAGAACGGTTCTAAGCATGTGGGAATTAATTAGAAGACGATATTTTCAAATGGGAGATTATTAGAACGGTCTTCTACATTCATTTCCTGCTCATATATGTCTCTGCATTTAATGAAGATCATCTTCCTCCAACGATCAAATTTTCTAGAGAGCTATTTAAGGAGAAGAGTTGAGATGATTCAAAGGTGGTGAAGGAATATGTTTTAAATGAGCTTAAACTTATGCAAATCTTTTCACTTATGGCCAAGGGCTTAAACCTTCAATTATCTATCATTGAGCTTAAACCTTCATATTCTTAATGGCCATTGTCTTTACATTATGTGAACTTTCTGTATTACTAGAGCTGTAAAAAATTTCATCTTCCCTCGTGCTTCATTATAACACTTTGTTAGAATGTATAAGTTTTCTAGTTAATCTGAAAACCAGAGATTTGTTGGTGGGCTCGGGAAAACCATCAAGTTTGCTAGTGAGCTTTGAAACCAGTGAGTTTCCTGGTGAACTCGTGAAAACCAGAAGAGTGCTGGGAGGACTACGTTTATGCCCTCTAGAGTTGGAATCTCGAAGAGTGTTGGGAACACTTGTTTAAGCCTCCTAAAGCTGAAATTTAGAAAAATGCTGGGATCACTATTATATTTCCATTATATAGGATATAGAGAAACCCAAGGCACAATGAGTGTATGCTCTTGGAAGAGTGGATATAGGGTCAAGATTCCTGAACCACTGTAAAAATCATGTTGCTTGTGTATGCTTCTTTATTTATATGATTTATTTACTTTCCTTACATATTACTATTTTATCATTTATCTTATACTGTATTGCACACAAGCACGAAAAAGGGGATATTAGTTCAATAGGAAACAAGGTAGAAATTTTTATAAACCCAATTCACCCCTTCCCTCTTAGGTATAGTCATCTTATGGGAACCAACAAATAGTTCTTGTAATATCAAACTCTTATTGTAATAAATATGGGGACAACTCAAACAACAACAATGCTCATTAACCCAATATTAAGTGAAATATATATGGAATGAATTATATATGGCACACATGTATATAAATGTACATTAGTATTGTTGTAGATAAATGAGTAATATGCATGAGTATGAACTTGAAAATATGATAATTGAGTTTTAGAGAAAAGTTTGTTTGAATTGTATTTTACTAAAAAATTGTTTACTTAGTAAGCTTCAAGCTTAGGCTTTGTTTTCAAGAATATTTCTAGACTATCAAGAGATGTAGAAAAGATCAATGGAAGATAACAAAAGCTAAAATTATATAGTTGACTAAGTTAGTTTTCTCCTCTATTATGTTTTATTTTTATTAGTCTCCACCTTTAATTATAATACTATAGATGCATACACTAGGAATGGCAACATATCTTTAAATAGGGTATACATGAAATATGTACCAAGGTACATTTTCCCAAAATTGAAGCATCACCAAGGGTTTTTTAAAAAATAAGGTTGAAGATTTAAGTTTTCACTTTCCCCAATTTCAAAATAGGGTTTGATTGGGTTATAGCTATTACAACCTGACCTGAATTCCAACTCAATTTCTTAAGTGTTTGTTACAATATTGCATAGATAGATGTAAGTACATATATTTATGTCAATATACATATAATTTGTGCATACATGTACATATTTATGCTAATAAAAGTTTTATGCAAATGTAAAACATAGTTTAATCGATATTGCAAGTATCTTCGGGCCCTTATCTGTATGTCAGCTCCCCTAAAGATTCTTGCGATACAAGAGTGCAGTTGCAGCGGGTCCAATCGCATAGACTTAACCTATTTGATATGTCCATTTGAACCTTAAGTTTCGGTGAATAAGTGAAGCCAAGGATTCTGCCTCTGTTCAAAAGCTGATAATTAGGTTTTCTTTCCCCCTAGTTTTGGTGTAATGATTGTATAGATGAAACAAACAGGCCCTGACTCCATTTCAAGCTATACCATGAATGGGAGTCTTCCTTCTCCCTTCATTGCTCTGTTCAAGGTCCTTATGTTACATCTTATTGTAATATATATTTTCTAAAAGTATTTTATAGTATATTTTTTTTGTCAACTATTTTTTGCCCAAAATTTTTATTTGATCAGAATATTTTACTTGTGAAGTTATAAAATTACTTGTACATAAATTTTTTTTCAAAATTTTAAAGAAGTTAAAATATTTTTCAAACTTTGGGGGGACAATTGCCCATCCGCATGTTGATATGCCCATGACAATAACATTGCAACGGCTTTATTGGTGGCACAATATTGTTGTCATGAGGGCCCGTATATAATATTAGATTCATTATAAAAATAAATAAATAAATAAACTGTGTTAGAAGCATAAATTAGACAAAATAATTTTCATGTTTTCATAGTCCCCAAATGTAATTGATCTTTTCAATTTCATAATAATACTATAGTGAATCAAAATTATGAAATAGGTTATTTTCAAATATAACTACATATTTTGTCAGAAAAATATAAAAAATATTTTCAATAATATCTTGTAAGATTACCCACTTTGTCAATATTTCTCAAACAAAAAACATTGTTAACAGACAAAGCTAATAATATAAATCACTTGCATTAACTACGTAAGTTTTAAAAACAACTAAAATCACGATTTTTAGGTGAAGGGTGGCTTTTTTTGGTGCTGTATTAAAATAAATAAAAAAACAATATAAATGAACCTAACTCCGTTTTCTACGCTGTTGTTTTATCGCTGGGGCTTTCCAACGACTTGAACTCGACTCAGCAGTCCCTCACTTCAGAACTGGGAAATCTCCTTATTTGACTCGTGTAGCATTCTTGTCAGTGAGGAAAGAGCAGCAGAACTGGAGTGGGGTAAGAGCATGAACGTCATCAAAGGCGTAGCGCATGCTTTATCATACATGCACCACGACCCAGCGTTCATCGGGACAAATCAAGCAACAATATTCTCCTGTATCTGGAATTCGAGGCCCATTTCTGTGATTTCGGCACCGCTCGACTCATAAAGCCAGATTCATCAGATTCGTCGACTCTTACTCTTGCTTGTATTTTCCATCGTCATTCAAGTGCAAGAAATCCGGATGAGAGAGAGAGAGAGAGAGAGAGAGAGAGAGAGAGGCAAATATCTTTGCAGTATGGAATTTGGACGGAAAGCTAGTGTACGAGGAGATCATTGGTTTTGTTGAATCGTAGCACAAGCTTTATAGAAATTCATATTTTACTGGTGCTTTTCAAATATGATAACGCCGTCAACAAACAAAATATAAATTATTTATTTTAACTACATAAGTTAAAAGCATATTAAAAATACTATTTTCACATGTTGCCTTTCCCTTTCTTTCACTGGTTTAGTAAAATAAAAATTAATGTAAATGGACCTAGCTCCTTTAAAAGCCTAATCTGCTGCAAGGTGAGAGCACAGTTGCCTTGTTGTTGGGGCCTGCAAACGACTTGGACGCGGCAGTCTTAAACCAGAACCAGGCCCGCTTTTATTCCCTCAGCAAAAACAAACCATCGGTTTCCTATAGGAAGAATCCCACGTTACTCACGTATCAACCGCTTTCTCTGATGGGACCCACCTCACTAATGGCCGGTGTGCAGCTGCAGTTCTTCCTCTGCCAGCTAACACATCACCTGACTTTTTACCTGGAGCGGTCAACGATGAATTTCGTTTCCCCGCTTGGCACAACTTTGAGTTAATTTTCCACTAATTGAATTTCGTGAAAAATCAATGAGTGATTTGACATATATTTTTCATAATAATTTTACTTTTTTCATTATTATTTATTTTTTAATCTTTATTTTCAATTGAAAATGACTAGATGATGCCGGTAAGCACCGAAATCTTAAATCTCTACGTTGTCTTTGTGTTTTAGTTTACCATAATAATTTAGTAAAATCAAAGCCATCAATTTGTATTTAACATTATACATTTATTTTAAATAATAAAAATCATTGTAATAAAAAATGTACAGTAATAATGACCTTTATGAATCCATTAAAATTTTTATAATCAATTTTTGCAATACGAAATATTGTAGATGGATATCTATTCCATTGAAGTACTAATAATACATAGATTAGTGAATAAATTAATTTTTAAATAATTTAAATATCTATAATTATTATTTTGATATACTTTTTGATATTTATATGCGATACAATGTTTTCTCCAATATAAAATAATTCTTATGCTTTTATAGTCCGCAAGTGTAATTGAATCTTTTAATTAATAATAATGTTATATTCAATTAAAATCATGAAATTTAGAATGATGTAGCACTAAAAAAGGTACATATCTCGTGAAAATAGTGATTTAATAATCTTTTTATAACTTATGCCGTTAAAATAAGTGATTTATATTGTTAATTTTTTATTAACATATTATATAAAAAATTTAAAAAATTATATAAATGAACCCAACTCTTTTAAAAGACATGTAACATTTCTACAGTTGTCGCGTTGCTCAGGCTTTCAAACCGCTTGACGCCACAGTCATGGCTAGCCTGAACTACGCCCACTTTTATTCCCCACGAAAAACCAAATCCTACCACGATCACGTTGCTCCGCTAAATTTCTGTGAAACGACTTAAGGCATGCCAGTAGCTGCTAATCCCACTTTCTTTCCCGCGTGAAGAAAACAGATCTTTCTTTTACATTACGCGTCCCAGCCACAGTCAAGTCTACTCACTTATTAACTTCTTTCTGTGATGGAACCCACTTGACTAGGCACGGCTTGACATAGCAGTAGCTGCTAATCCCACTTTCTTTCCCGCGTGAAAAAAACAGATCTTTCCTTTACAATAACCCACTTGACAAGGCGGGGACTTTGGAACGACTTGACTTAGACATGGTAGTAGATGCGAAGCCCACTTTCTTTCCCGCATCAAAACACAGATCTTTCTTTTACAATACGCGTCCCAGCCACAATCACGTTACTCACGCATTAAGTCCGAAAAGCGACTGTTGATATATGTCAATGGAGTTCACCATATTGAATGATAATTTATTTTTAAAATTTGAATTCAATATGGAAACATTTAGGTCCAACTTGCGTTAGTTTCTAATAAATAGTATCGAATATTCTTTAAATTATATATCTTTTAATTATTCATCCATATTCTTTCAATTATTTATATATTGTTTCAAATATACAATTACCTAAACTTTACTCGTAATGCTAGTTGGTCTTTTTTGCAATGTACTCTCTATTCTATTGCAGCCTCGAATTTACACCAACCTATAATATATAGCGTCCATGAATCAAAGTAATAGTTTGTCTTTAATTTTGAGTTTTGAATATGGCATGTTAGAAAGGAATTTTTGAAACACTGTTAGTAAAATCAGAAGATGAAATTAATAAGATAGTCTTTTTAATGAAAAAGTAAGAAACAACTATTGAAAATATAATGTTGGTGAAGATTATTAAGGTATAGTTATTGAAAAATGAATATAAAATGTTTTAAATATAGGGTTGTTAAAGGCTTTTTAATGAAAAATAAGGAATAGTGATTGAAAGATGAACGCAATTAAGGTGCATTTCAAATACACGCTCCCTCAAATGCACCAGGATACACCCCAGTTTGCGGTCAGCGGTCTTTAAAGTGGATTGGAAAAGAAACGTTTGAAGTTTCCTTTTCATGTGGTTCGCAGAAGGAAGGTTTAAAGGTTTGCTTTGGGTGGGGATTTATGATTGGTGCCTCGGGAGGAAAAGCAACGGGAAGATATACTTTCCATTTTTATTTTTATTTTTGTTTTCTATACAATGGATTAAACAAAAGCTCATAATATACATCACCAAGTAGCTACATAAGTAAAAAAGAAAGAAAAAACTAAAATGGCTGCACTTTCACGTGAGGTGTACCATCTGTGCAATGCAACACTATGCTAAATTTATAATTTTAATTTTTATATTGTTTATTATGCAATTAAAGGATTTAATTAACCTTATAAATCCTAAAAATATTCTATGTTTTTTTATATTTAAAGGATTTTATTCGAATATTGTATGCTGTGGAATATTGTCCTTTCTTTTGTGATGAAAAAAAACAGGCCCTTATTCCATTAGAAGCTATCCCATGAATGGGAGTCTTCTTATGTCACATCTTATTATAATATATATTTTCTAAAAGTATTTCATAATAGATAATTTTTTACCAAACTATTTGCTGCCCCAAATTTTATTTGACCAGGATAATTTTACCCTCGAAGTTTTAAAATTAGTTGTACCTATTTTTTTTTCAAAGTCTTAAAGAAGTTAAAGTATTTTTTGAACAAGGGGAAAATTGACCATGCCCACACATCTGTGTCATTACTACACATTCATAACTCACAGCGTTATGATACATCCAGGCTATCATTCTATTTAATCATGCATTTTCATTCTAACACAGTGACAATAATTTTATAATAACTCAACAACAATATTAGTACAATATTAATATATATCATTACATAATGAAACACAATCCAAAATCACATAAATATAGGACTAATTATCAATTTGGGCTAATCCTAAGCCATAATATTCTAGCCACACTGGCCATTCACCTCTGCCCGACACGGGCATTAGAGATATGTCATCCATCCACCTCAGCTAGACACAGGCATTAGAGGTATGATATCACATTCGGGCTATCTAGGCATCATAGCCAAGCCACAGGTTATTCGAGCCTCTACCCTATCCGGGTGTCAAATCTAGGTCATCACAGATCTCATCACCATCACAAGCGAAATCTAGACCATCACAGGTCACCTACCTTTGCCAGACATGAGCATCAGAGGTCTTCGCCATCACAAGCGGCAACTAGGTCATTCAGGCCTCTATATCATCTCTAGCCATTTGAGCCATCACGCCAACTAGGCATATCAACTGTAATAACTCGTTGGCACAATGCATCCTTACTAGGAACCTTACCGGCCTCACGATTTTGTCCCTTTCGATATAGTGCATTTTTAACAAAAACCTCATCGGCCTCACAGTTTTGTCCCTTCCGACATAATACATCCTTAACAGGAACCTCACTAGCCTTCGAGCCCATTATAGGTGGTTTCCATAAGCTTACCACCAACTCACTATATAGCGGTGGTTTTCACAAACTTGCCATCAACTTACTATATATCGGTGGTTTTCATGAGCTTATCATCAACTCCCGATAGTTTTTACGAGCTTACCATCAACTCACTGGAAAACATTACATCTATATAATTATACAAGTGTTAAAGCATACTTATATGTATTTTCATTTCATATCAATATATTAATTATATTACTGCCATCCAGCATTATAGTCGTCACAATCATACATAAACATAAAAAATATCATCCGGACATTACAATCAATCTCATTAATGCTATCTTACATTTCAATTATAATAATGCATTTAGAGGGGTTTAGGCCTTGGTGTAATGAATTTAGAGGGGTTTAGGCCTTGCATTCCCCTCCTGCGTTTAACTTTGTAATAAACTTTTATATATGTATGGTTGTGCTCCTTCATTTAACAAGTCCATTGTTAGTTCTTGAATGCGAAAGAGCCAATCAGCTATTTCCTATTCATATCCATGTAGCTACGGCTGTTAATTGATCGTATCTTTATACGAATTCTTCATTTTTTCGTGTCAATGGATCTTTCCAAATGCACCCAAATTAAGCTTTTAGATCTCATACAAATTCTAGCCCTTTTATCATATCCAATCAATTTTAACTATAGAAATATTATAGATTGATTGGTTGGTACAGAATTTCATAACAATTGGAATATCATTAAGTAGGATAAAATAAATGTGGAATGAAATTTTTATGTTTATCAAATCAAATAGATGTAGTTCAGGTTCACCAAGCCGGAATTCGAATACTCATTTAGAATACGTAAATCGACATGTATAATTAAGATTCAAACTTTTCTCGATTGAAGATATATGTGGACCAAAATGTCTAAAAAAGGAATTTCAAGAGTTTTTATCTACTATGTTTCAATTATGCATTCAATTAAGATGATTTTAGCATTAGATTTAGCAACAATAAATTGCATTTAGTTGGTCTATATATCTCTTGTATATAATAATATGATTTATTATGAAAAATTATAATAAAGCAACGAACATGCATTTATTGTTGCAATATATGATGATGATAATAATAATAATAATAATAATAATAATAATAATAATAACAACAACAAAAACAACTGATTCATTAGAGCTGGTCACTCAAAAGTTTAAAGGGGAATCCGTCTAAGTGGAGCCCATTTTATGATTTAATAGAATCAAATCTATCTATTTTACTTATTATAATGTTTTAGTCAAGGACATATTTTTTAAAAAAAATATATAAATAGGCCGGCTACTAAACTAAGAACCAGTTTAGAATGAATATAAATATATTAAGATATTTCATCGTATGTGGGACCACGTAAATTCTTGATTTTAATAATTTTTTATGTTATTATTAAATGAATAATAATAAGTAAAATGAATGGATTTGATTTCATCAAATCATCCAAGTGGGTCGCCCTTGCACCGATTCCCCTTTAAGCGTCTGAGGAACCTATTCTTACGAATCAGTTGTGTGGCTTGTGCATAAGGTGAGACTAGCAACAGCCATCTATGGCCCCGTGTCAAATGGTAACAGTAGAGAGACAATAAAGTAATATCCATTCCCATCTATTCATCCACATATATACCTAGCATTTGAGAGCAGCTTCCCAAAGAATGGTTCAGGTGGTGGTGACCATAGGAAGACTAGAAATATACATCCACCCATCTGTTTGTCTGATAGAGTTTTCATTCGTTTCTTGATTGTTTACATATTAAGGTAATCAACCGAAGGGTTGATCCCTTGGGAGAAGAAAGGGAGATCAATGGGTAGGAATTTTGGTTGTGGAATTCTTTCGAGGCTGATTAAAGTTTCTCCTTTTTATTATAAGATTGAATTTAGAATAATTTTTTTTAAAAAAAATGACAACTGAGCTACACTTTTGCATGTGGAGGCTCTAGTTTTGGCTATAGCATAGCTATCGCTGTAGTTGGGGGTTGTAAGACTAGCAAGAGCCATCCATCCATGACAGTCTGGATATTATTTACCCCAACTAATCGTTAGACTTTTCCATGGAAACTTGAATCGCAAATGGGAATCGCAGGAAGCATTGGTGAGGATATCACCATTGTTGAACCTGATGTGAGACTACCACTAGCCATGCATCAACATCTGAACCCATGTCTTAATTCTTTTCTTCCCCATTCAAATGGTGACCGTAGGAAGACTAGTAATATACATCCATCCATCCATCAATGAAGACCAAAGAGTAGCGTGTACAACGGTTCTGATGGCAACCGTAAGAAGACTAGCTATATCCATCCAACTGTCACCATCTATGGCACCATGTCCAATGGTAACAGTAGTGAGACTATAAAGTAGTATCCATTCCCATCCATTCATCCGGTGACATAGCAAGATTAGAAATATTCATTCATCCATCCATCACCCCCTAGATAAGCATGAAAGATGTTTCAGATGGTGATTGTAGTATATATGAAGACTAGAAACATCTATCAATCCACTCATCTGCATCTGTAAATCTTGAGTATCATGAGCAACGGTTCAGATGTTGGCCTTACATAGGTTAATGATATCCATCCGTCCATAGGCATCTGTCTGGAGTAGCTTATTTCAAAGACTCAATGAGATGATGGCCATTTATTATTGCCCACTACTTAGCCAAATTGGCCCATGCCATCTATCTCGGTCTAATTTTCATGGGGGCCACTAAGTTTTGATCAATTACAAGAATTGAATATCTAATGATGAAATCATAATTTCATAGTTTGTTATTTTTCATCATTTTAAAATTATTACATTTTTTATTGTTTAGGTTTCACAGAAATGTAAGAGAAATTGGCATCCAATTTTCATTAATTTGGTTGATGCTTGTGATCTTTCATTAACAAATTACTACTTGCAAATAAATGTACATTGGTTGATTTATTAGATATTCTATTTTGGAAACCAGGGATACAGCATTGTTAATTTTTCTGTGATTTTGAAGAGTCGTTTGAATTTGAGATCAACCATCACTAATGTCAAAGCATGACTAAGTTAGGCAAAAAATCTCCATCAACCTTTCAATTCTTTGTCCCTTCCTTCCGCTAGACTCGGAATTAATATTAGTGGAATGTGTGCATTATTGTACTAGTCTGTGTGGAGATGGTCACCTTTAGAGTGCATGGCTAAAGTAGCATGAAAGATGGTTCAATATGGACTGTTATTAGTAAATCAATTGTTGTGGCTAAATCATTTAATTTTTCAATTTTTGATTTCATACAATTACAAAAATTTGTAGTGGAAGAAAACACTAAAAAAATTGCAATTATCTTTTAATATTTTAAATTATTTCTTTTTTATAATTTTTATTCTCTCTTGTTATTTCATTTAAAAATCATACATAATGCGTGTTATTTTATTTTCTAATATTATTCATTTAGAAATATCTTAAATGATAGATGGATCATTTGCAAATGAGATTTCCTTGAATATTTCTTTTCCTTCCTTGCCAATCACCTCAACTAATTTTAAATAATATTTTTTATATTACTTAATTTAAGGAATCTTAGATTGTCTATTGGTCTGATAGAGTTTTCATTCATTGTTTAGATATTTAGGTACTCAGCAGAGGGATTGATCCCTTGGGAGAAGAAAGGGAGATCAATGGATGAGAATTTTGGTTTTTTGGGAATTTTTTCGAGGCTAGGCTAATTAAAATTTCTCTATTTTATTATAAGGTTGAATTTATAATATTAAAAAACAAAAATAACCCCAACAACACGAGCTACACTTTTGCATGTGCAGCTCTAGTTTTGGCTATAGCTATCGCTGTACATTCATGTTCTCTGGGTCGTAAGACTAGCAACAGCCATCTATCAATAAATGACTGTCTGGATATTGTTTACCCCAACTCATCTTTAGACTTTTCCATGAATGACAGTCTGGATATTGCTTACCCCAACTAACCTTTAGACTTTTCCATGGAAACTTAATTGCAAATGGGGATCCGCAGGAAGCATTTATGAGGAGCGTGAATGATGGTTCAGATGGTGAATACCGCCGTACCGGAAGACTGGGATTATTTCCTGCTGCTTGTGCTTTCTGCCTTGGATGCAATATCCAATCCCATCCATTCATTCATGTGTATATCTAGCATTGAAGATCCATTCCATATATTAGCATGCAGAGTTAATAAGCGTGCATAATGGTTTAGATCGATGGGGAGATCAAAAACATCTATCCATCCATTTGACCAATGAATGGCTCAGATGGTAAGCATATCTAGAAAGATAATATATATATATATATATATATATATATATATATATATATAAATGGACATAAATACTATTTGACATGTGTCACACAGCTAGG
>JAYJMB010001682.1:0-16294 GCA_036873735.1 Pouteria campechiana
GGGGTCTACTTGGGGTGCAACAACAACTCGAGGCGCTTCCTAGCATATTAGTAGGGATTGGATAATGCAAGAGAGGTCAAGCAGAGCATGTTTTCTGGTACACCTTTAGGCAACGGCTCTTATGCGGGAGCTTGCGCTAACTTGATAGAAATGTGCACTAAACGGGAGTAGTGCACTCAATCAGACAAGCATCTCAATGCAGAAGTAGAAGATTTGTGGGACGCTTCTATGGAGCTGCCGGGTCACAGGATTGTAGGGAGCTTGTTGTTGCTTCTAATTTTTGTTAGTCTATCAGATTCTATTTTCCTTTGAACTATTCAGATCAAAGACTGAGAAATCAATGAGAAAATAAGGATTCATGAACTGTATAATTAGAGTCCTTGGAATTGGTAACCAAGTAGTTGGGTTCCCACAGACGACGCCAATGTTGGGGTTGTTCCCAAATGGAATGCTGATCTGGCTCTTAAAAAGATCCCGCCTAGAATCCTGCAAGATAGAGAAAATGTCAAAGGGCATCGGGGGTGGTCCCAACACGGGCACTCAGATGCTCAAGTCAGATAGGGACCTTAATAGGGGGTGTGAATAATAGAGAGAGAGCCTAGAGAGCTTCTGGCCTGGAGGTACATACCTGAGTGTATTTATAGATGAGTATGGGTGCGTAGTCGGGATGCATATGCAGTCTGTACGCAAAGAGAATACCCAATCCTCCTAGAAAATAGGCTCCGTAGAGACAACTACTGACAGTCCCATGAATATTGGATTGCGCAAAGTTAAGAAATAGAAGTCCCTTTTGAATAGGGATCCCATGTGGCAAAGCATAGCCTGACGAATTAGGTATCTGTGTTAGAGTTCCCTAGCACTCTTTAAATTACCTTCATAGTTCATCAAGAATCATGTGATTTGGATATCTAAAGAGAAATTTAGAGCTAAAATACTACAGTTGTTTCTAGAGCTTCACATTATGTTGGAACAAAAGGCATCACTTTAAGGCTAAACTACTCGTAATGGAGGCTAAATAAGAAAACATTATCAACAAAAAAGTTGTATTTCTTGAAATTATATTTCTAACACATTAATAATCACATAATTTGGACATCATATGAAGACATTATGGCCAAAATACCAAAAGTGCTCCTAGAGGGCAGCAGGTTGGGCTTTGAGGCACTGGTGAAGAACATGGAGGGCAGGGCAAAGCCAAAATCTAGGGCTGTGGCACTGACAATGTAGTAAATTGATGGTTTGGGTTTTTTGAGATGTTTTATTATTATTATTATTATTATTTCATTTTTTTTCTTCTTCACTTACACCCTAGCCATGAAACCCAACCCTTTAGACATAGATTTCTTACCATTTCAGCTAGGAAATTTCCTTGCCAAGATGTATAACCCTTGACCTAGTATCAAAGCCCATGTTTCATTTGTTTGGATGGTGGAAGAAGATGAAAATTCAAGTTTGTTATATTCCATGGTTGGTTCTTATAGGATTGGAACTAAATCCTTGTTCTATGGTGGAAGACATGCACGAAAGCAATGGTAAGTTGGTTTTTCCCAATTAGATTTGCATTTTTTGGTTGGTTAGGGTTTTTTTTATAATTTATGAATAGTGATTTTTGGGGGAAATGGTGGAATTATTGTAGGATTTATGGGTTAAATACTTAATTCATTGACTATGGTGTTGTGGGACTTGTTTGAAAGGGAGAAATATGGTTTTTGGATTATAGAGGGTGAAAAGGGGCTTTTGGGTATAAAGTGTCTAAATATCTAATTGATTGAATTAAGGGCTTAATTAACTTGTAATTGAGGTTAATTACCTATTGTTAACATTTATAATCATTACATGTTACTGAGCATGGAATTCCTTTGAGACCTTTATTGAAACATTGTGACTTAAGTGATGATTGCAAAGTGTTTGATGAAAGGCTAATTGAGTAGTAAACTATGTGAAAAAGGGTTTGATTAGAACCCTAAGACCTTAATGCAGTATAGTGAGAGTTTAGTGTAATTCATTATTAATGAAGTTATTAGGGTACTAAGAGTGCTAAAAATGAATTTTATGATAGTAAGAATGCAAGTAAAGCAGTTGTATGATTTTTGAAATTAATAGTTAAACTATGCATAGCATATGTCTAATGAAATGTTATTTAAATTGAATTTGTATACTTGATATATGTATAGGGTAAATTGAGCATGAATGAGAAGTTATGGATTTTGTGGAGTTATGGAACTCAAGAAGTTGGGAGATGATACGTCAATAAGGTAAGTAGGCTTTTTCTTGATTGAATTTATGAATGGATGGGGATAGTAGTTATCCCGTTGTTTGTATCTAGGTATGTATAACTGGATGGGGATATGAGATATCCTGAAAACCCAAGTTTTGATGTATGAATGATTAAACATAATTGTATTCCATAATCATTCATGTAATTTCAGATGTACAAATGGATGGATTTATAGTGATAAATAGTATCCCTTGACTTGAAATGATTGATGTTTCTTTTATGATATGAACATTGGAATTGGGGATAGGAAGTATCCCATATCATCTTGTATGATAATACTTATTCATGTGTATGGATGTTGTAACAGCCCACCTAGAGGCCTATGCGTTTTGACTATCTTTTATTCTAGAAAAGAGTTCTATTGAAAATTCGACAGCCTCCCTTGAAAGATAAGGGTTTGTTCACCTGTACAACATTCTATATTTCATTCTCACATCACTTCACTATCACAATTAACACAACGAACACCAACCCTGCCAAAATCATAAGGTAAGTTGCATTGTAATGGCAAGGCACAACTAGACCTATAAGAAAAATTTATAGGTATAATCTACATAATGATATGCTAATATAACTATATCAAATATACCTAATACACCTTAAAAATTGAAACCTTTCTAATTATAAATTTATACACATTAGATGTCATATCTACATATGAATTTCAAATTCTAATTCATCCATATATCATAGAGGTTATCCCCCTACTCTTAGCCATGAGTGGAAACCCCTAGTTAGGCCCCATTTGGTCTATCAACTAAAAATGGTGATAAAATGGCGTGAGTCTAGGCAAACTCAATAAGTAAGCAAAGCAGAAAACTATAAGAAAATAATCAAAGGGAAGAGCATGCTCAAATACATATACTCAATCCAAGCAATCTATAAATCTATGGTATGCTAAATTTAATGACAATGCAACATGTACCCATGCCCACAATACACGTCTTCGTTTCTAGAACCTAACTTACCCAAATCAAAAATACTCTCCAAATACATCAATTGAGTCATACTCATAACCAAGACATATACTTTATCAATACATCATTATCAGGACTTACTAAAGATAAAGAAATCATTCTACCTCTCTTTGATGTGTAGATGGTCCATCCCTATATCCCTGGCTAGAAGCTTGCCAAGTCCACCTCTTGCAGTGCCGAGAATTCACCACTCGCGCAAAGTCCTAGGAGTGCCCCACCCTCACCACTTCACAAAGATCATAATAGGTTCACCAATACCAATTCAAGTGTATCAAACTCATAACTACAATTCAACATTACCTAATATCATGCCAAGCCAATCTCAACATATCACTATCACAGGCCATCAAGGGCAACTTCTAGCCACACAAGCTCCATATGCCACATGGGCAACTAATCAGCCACACAGACAACCATTTAACCACAAATGCTATACATGTTACATAGGCAATCAATAAGCCACAAGCTATACACTAAGCCACATAGCATATAACATACATCTACTCATGTAACTCAACCACATGCATGCCAATACTATGCTCAATTCATGTCAAATGGCCAAAAATCGAATCACAACATAATAGAAGAAAAACTCAAATCATGATATAGTATGCATGCGATCAACTCCAAACATAAAATGGTTTTGTAATTTCAATTACCTAGCATTCAAACCAAATATCGATAAAATTCAGTGCCCGTATGCCAATACATAAGATCATGTCTAATCATGCATGAATTTTTGGGAAAAAACTACTTACTTCAATTCTTCAAAAATTTGGATTTCTTCCCTCTATGCCAAGCAACCAAAATAATTGACTCTTTCAATCAAGTCTCAATCCTACATTCATAATAACATATTAAATTGTTTGCAAGCTACAATTATGCAAATTAATATCCCTTACATTATCACCACCTTAACTGAGTTCAATTCTAGGGTTTTTCATTCTCATCCACCAATTCAATGTTTCTACACTTTATACATGATCTTTTAAAGTAATAATCATTCTAATTATCATGTTTCTCAATTTACAATTTGTTAATTTCATTATTTGCAAAACAGCCCCTAACTTTTGCATAATTGCCTTCCCATTGATAAATTCTCATACATGATTTATTCTAATCAAGTTTCCATATGATTCTACTTCGTTATTGACATGATTAAACACATTAATCATCAATAATCATTCATAGCATTTTCCACATGATCTCCATAAATTAAACAACCCTTAACTTCAAGATTTTCAATTTAATCTTTCATGCCAATATAAATCTATATTAATCTTATAATATATAATATATAAATCATTTTTAAATTCGTGGATTACATTCACCACATATTCAACTAAGTAAACAGCCCTAGTTTTCACATATTTCATGAAAATAATTATGATTTTTTCCATTATAATATTAATCCCCTTCAATTTTACATGAAAATCACACCCAAAACAACTCAATTCATACCCTTTTTCTAGGGTCCAATATTACCTATGAATTTCACAACTAAATTTCAGCAATATTGTTTTCCACTTCCAACTAGTTTTGTCCACTTGATTTTGAAGAATAGTTGATGGCAATCTTGTTGCGACCTTGCTGCCTTTTAGGATCGATTGAAAGAACTTTTTATTGTAGAATTTGGAAATAAATTCAGGTTGAGATGGAGGAAAAAAGCAAGCTATTTGCATTAACAAGGAGGAGAGAAGGAGGCTGTTAGCATGAGTTTTGTGGGAGAGTAATTAGGGTTCTCATCTAATATAACTTGTGTAGCTTGCAACCCAATTTAGAAACTCCACTTGCATCCTAATTGTGCTCCCCTCCAATTAACATATATTCCCAACTTATAGGTCCCCATTAAATATAGATTTCATACTTATACCAATCAGCCCAATTTCACGATAAAAATTCCATATTATATAGATGCACTTTTCATTATGTAAATAAACTTATTTCACCAAAAATTAATACCCTAGATGAATACTCATATGAGAAAAATATTTAATGGTTTAAATCTTCTAAAAACCTCCCATATCATTTTCAAATAATTTTTCTTTTTAGGACATCCAATTACCAATTTTATCATGGAATGCTACTATTCATACATTATTCACCAAATGGATGAATTTTCCCAACAAATTCATTTTCTTATTTTCTTCCACACACTCATATGTTTACCCTATTTCCTCAATTTAAGCTATGGGATGAGTCTTACATCACTAGACGGTCAATTTAAGCCCAATATTAGATAGCAAAACATATCAACTGCATAACTTTAAATCTCAACCATTAAACACATTATTCTTCAATACATAATGATTTTACATTCATTCTTTCCAAAATTTAAATAAAATATTCATAAAAATGATAGTAATAAGATCAATTGGTCAAACTTACTAACAAAACTTTTTTTTAATCAAATCTCACCATTTAATTTGCTCAAGTTCCAAAATCACATCCAAACTCCGTCTCATATGAATATTAGAATTTTGGGTAGCCATCATCTTAATTCTCCACCTCTAATCACATCCCACTATCACAAAATTTTAGGATTAATAAATTTATCCAAACAACCCCATTGTTTTATAATAAAATTATTCATTACCTTAAATCCTAGGATATTACAGATTTCTAGTTAAAAGAGATAGAAAATATCCCATTGTTATATGTCATATGATGTGAATGGGTATAGGAATGGAATGGGAAACATTCCATGATTGTGTATATATGTATAATATTGGTATGATATGCTTTTCATGGATATACTCTAAGATGCCACTATGGTGTCGCTATGACAGGTTATCTTTTATGCCTGTATGGCATAGATTTGGTATAATGTGCATAAATGGCACAATTACAATATGGTGAGCCTCAATGGCTTAGATATGATGTTATACACCTGAAGGAAATAGGTCGTTGTATTAAATTCATGAGGATGTGAGCCTCATGGGCATCTATTCATGGCATGATTGCAATGTTGTGTAATTATTCATGTTCTGATTTCAAGCATGTTATTTTTATTCAATTATTGTTTACTAATGTGCTTACTTACTGAATTCGCCTAGAACTCATGCCTTCTTATACTTATCCTTTTAGCTGGTGAGTCAAGTAAAGAATCTCAAGTATGGGTTGAGGCTCAGAAGCAAGATTTGAAGATATTTTCTCTTGTAGTATAAAAAAATTGGTAATGTAATTTCAAATATTAATTTTATTCTAGTGTGGAATTGTATAATTATATTTAATTTTAATCAATGTGCATAATGAGATGTATTGGCATGTCTTAGTGATAATTGTTTATAATTTGTGAATGGATCGGTAGGATCCCAGTGATGTATATTACCATCATGATTCGATTTTGATTTAGGCAGCTATGGGTGTGGGTGTGAGTTTTGGTGGTTAGTATTATTGTTATATGATTATTGAAATTTTGATTTTTATATGATTAATGTATACCAGGTGTAGATCCTTATATTTTAGGCTAGACTCTATTAGACTTTTTGCAGGATATTTCCATTAAAAATGGGTAGATTAGAGGAAAATGGTATCCTATGCATGTCATGCCCCGCTTAGGGGCCTATGCATTTTACCATTTGACCTAGGTAGAGGGTGAAAAGGGGCTTTTGGGTATAAAGTGTATAAATAGTTAATTGATTGAATTAACGGCTTAATAAACTTGTGATTGAGGTTAATTACCTATTAGTTAAACGTATAATCGTTATATGTTGTTGAGCATGAAATTCCTTTGAGACCTTTGTTGAAACATTGTGACTTAAGTGATGATTGCAAGGTGTTTGATGAAAGGCCATATGAGTCGTCAACTATGTAAAAAAGGGTTTGATTTTAACCCTAAGACCTTAATGAAGTTTAGTGAGAGTTTAGTGTAATTCACTGTTAATGAAGTTTTAGGGTGCTAAGAGTGTTGAAAATGAATTGTATGATGGTAAGAATGCAAGTAAATCTACTGCATTATTTTGGAAATTGATAGTTAAACTATGCATAGTATATTCTAATGAAATGTTATTTAAATTTAATTTGGATACTTGATATATGTATAGGGTAAATTGAGGCAACAAGCCACTATCATCATATTCCTCTCATCTCATTTTACTCTCATTTATTCATATCTATACTTCATCATACCTCATCAATCAATTAGCATTATCCCTACTCAATCTCTAGGAGGTAGTCAATAGAATAGACAACACCCCTCTCCCTCTTTGGTTTGTTACGGTCCCTCCTTGTACCCCTGGCTACGAAGCCTACTCGGCCCACGATAGTTTCTCACTATCATCAGTAGCACCCCACCCTCTTTGGTCCACAAGGATCACAGGTTCTCCATCCATACTTAATGAGGTAATCTAGTAGGTCACATAAACCAAGCCATCTAGGCCTCCAAACAAATCAGGCATATACATATCCGACCATATAACCCACTATGCCAACTAGGCATATCACATCCAACCATACAAGCCATCATGCTAATTATGCTTATCACATCTAGCCATAAAGGCCACCATGCCAACTAGGTGTATCACATCTGACCATATAGGCCACCACAACAATCAGGCATATCTTATCTGTAAACATGTCATCCTAGAATAACATACTTTACAGGGACCAAAACTATTACATACCATTCTAGCATTTTCTCATTTCATTTTCATGCCCCAGTCTCCAAAAATTACTCTAAATCTTCTAAAATAAAACCTCATCAAAAAGCTCAAACAAATCAATCATTAAAATGTATCAAAAGTTTCCACACTTTTACTGTTCCAGCGCCACGGCATCTCCAAATTTCCTACTTGCCCGCCTGTCCAATCTTTAAAATGGCGTCGCAGCGCCCAATTGGTTGCCTACTTGTTTTGGTCTTATTTGTATACTTTTTCACTCCGTTATTTACCATTGTTAAGTACCTCTTTTAAACATTAATTTACCTCATTTTCCTTTTCATTATCCTTGACCATTTCCACATCTCCCATAGCTCAATTATACGTATTATATCATATCAACTTATGCAATGTCATATCTTAATTTTAAAATGAAGTGTCATGAGGTACTTGCCTAACATGGTAAGTCATACTAGAATTAAGAAACTAGCCTCATCAACTTGCATTCAAATATTCAGAAATAGGACAAAGAATTCTTATTCTCCTCATTTCCAATTTCCTATAATGAAACTTCACTAGTTAGAACATGACTAAAGCATGATTCAGCAAATCAAAATGAAAATTACCATAAGATACCCAAAATTCCTATTTATGAAATTTCAGTTGCAGAATACGGATAATAGAACCTACTTACCCTTATGCGAAGAACTACACCTTTTCTAAGCCTTAAGTGTAGCAATTACGAATCCAAATCAACGACTATAATTCCTATATATATAATACATGTCCCATTAGCACGCGCATGCCAGTAAAGTCCACAAATCATCACCAACTCTATTCGTAACTCAAATTCATAAACTAACCCTTCTAGGGCTTATCCAATTACTCAGTTTATATCTCATTTAAGGGGCAATTAAAGGCTCATTAACAAGAGTGGATCATATTGTAGCATTCTTAATGTCATTTCATCGAATACCTAATATGCAACTTTCAGATTTCATAGTTCTAACAACAAGTAATCTAGGGTTTCTTTTCCAAATAACAAATAAATGTGTTTTAACATGACTTCTACCCCAATTATCGATCATAACATCCAATTCATGGCTAATTCTCTATTTTCCCCAATTTCCAACCCTTATACACCCTAGTCCTTCACAAAATCCATTTCATAAGCCATAATTCTAACAAATTCCCTAGTAGAACTACTAATTAAGCAAGAAGATCTCTTACCCCTTGGCTTTCTTCCACCACTTACTACAAAAATCTTTTTTAGAAAAGTTTCCCAACTTTTCTTCTTTTCTTCATTGTTCCTACAATTCAATTCCTGCATTTTCCTTACTCTAGATAGCCACTACATACACTATCATTGATCTCCCAACCGAAATCCATCTAAATCAACTAGAAATTGGAATTTCTCAAGGAGTTGGGATGCATGGGAGGGATGAAAACGTGAATGAGGCTTTGGGATGGCTGGTGGCGCACACTAGCATGTGCAATCGTACCCCAATTTCTACCTCTTTTTCCAACTGGTTCTCCATAACCTCTAATTATCAGCCATAATCCACTTGTAATTAGTCATTTTTCTTTGGATTTCATCAAATTATATCCTTAATTTCTTTAAATCTTGCTATACATATGTTCTAATCATTTGCAAGTTAAAGAAATGAATTACATGTACCTCCAATTTTAGGGTGTCACACTCTGTAATGCCCCAGTTTCAGGCCACTACTGTAGGGTAGTATCATGAGGAACCATGGACAGAGTCTCTCTTGTATTGTTCATCTCTAACCTGTACAATCCATCACCTTCTATAATCATACATATCAAAATCATCACAAACTAAACATCATACACCCATAATTGCCCAAAATCAATAGTCGCATTGTGATGGAGTTAGTCAGATAGATTTCATGCCTATCCTATATTATGACATGCTAGCCAAAATTAAGTTATATGCATTTATATACATCACACACCCAAATTTAGAATTTTACAATTTATTTACATTCCAAAATGCCAAAAAGAGAAATTTGATAATTTTGGGCTACTAGCGGTTACAAGTCATAGTTTGGTGTGTTACGGTCCCTCCCTAGACCCCTGACTACAAAGCTTGCCAAGCCCATGACAGTTTCTCACTGTCATCCATGGCACCCCAACTTCTTTAGTCCACGGGGTTCGCAGGTTCTCCATCCACACCTAATGAGGTTATTTGGTAAGTCACATAAACCAAGCTATCTAGGCCTCCACACCAACCAAGCTTATCCATGTTCGACCATATGGCCCACCGTGCTTGGTAGTGGAGTTATGAAACTGAAGAAGTTGTAAGATGATTCGTTAGTAAGGTAAGTAGGCATTTTCTTGATTGAATGTATGAATGGATGAGGATAGAAGTTATCCCGTTGTTTATATTCAAGCATGTATGACTGGATGGAGATATGGGATATCTCGAAAACCTATGTTGGGATGTATGAATGGTTAAACATAGTTGTATTCTATAATCATTCTTGTAATTCAGATGTAAGAATGGGTGCATTTATAGGGATAGTAAGTATCGCTTGGATTGAAATGATAGATGTTTCTTTTATAGTATGAACATTCTAATTGGAGATGGGAAGTATCCTGTATAATCCTATACAATAATACTTATTCATGTGTATGGATGTCTAGATGAAAGGGATAGAGAATATCCCATGATGGTGATGTTATATGTCATATTATGTGAATGTGTATAAGAATAGAATGGGAAACATTCCATGATTATGTATATATATAATATTGGTATAATATGCTTTTCATGTTTATACTGTGAGACGCCACTATGGCATCACTATGACAGGTTATCTTTTATGCATGTATGGCATAGATTTGGTAGAATGTGCATAAATGGCACAAGTACGATATGGTGGGCCTCAGTGGCTCAGCTGTGATGTTATACGCCTGAAGGAAATAGGCTATTGTATTGAATTCATGAGGATGTGAGCCTCAAGGGTATCTATTCATGGCATGATTACAATATTATTTAATTATTCATGTTTTGATTTCAAACTGTTGAGTCATACATGTATTGTGATGATGATCCATACATGTATTACAAGTGATTTTGATAACAACAAAACTTACGCTAGATTTATACTATGCTAATGATATTGCTAATATTGGAAAACAAGAATTAGAACTATATATGTGCCTAACATATACAATTCATGTTGATCCATGTGCATAAGTTAATTACCTTAAAATAATAATGATCACATGATTATAAAAGAAGAACATTACCTAAAAGTTGTATCTGAATTAATCATGTATACCATCAGAATATTTTTGGAGTATTTGAGAAACTTTAATAGTTTTTTGAAAACTATTTCTAAATCCTTAGAAGTCCTAACATAATTTTTCATAAATCATAAAGCTTGCACTTAAAGTAGTTTCAAAAATTCTGAAATAATATATTAATTCTGTTCAGGATCAGAAAACTCTGAAGCTAGCATCCAATACAGCTTTTAAATCTCTGAAATTACAATATCCAATCAACTCCTCTAAAGTCATATCAAAAACTCTGAAGTCAAGTAATAAGCTCTGAAGTCATTTCGCAAATTCTAAAAAGTTGCTTCAGAAATTCTGAAGTTTATACACTTGACATAATTCAGAAACTTTGAATCTAATCTTCCAATCCTTTTATCCAATTATAAATTACTTCAGAAGAAAATATATGTATTCTAATGCAAATTCCAACTTCCAATAGCAAGCGTACATATATATGTTGATGTGATATCAAATGATCTGCTATAAAAAACACATTATCAAAATACATAATACTTTGCAAGAACAACTTCAAAATACATTCATATTTGTTTATCTTCCAAAAACTCCTTACATATCAATGAGTACCTGATAAACAATCATATGATCTATTATGCAATCATCTCATTATCATATGGTGGATCTTTTATATATATGTATACATATTATACGTGGAAGTAAATAACTAATGAAAGAAAGATAGCATAATTATGAAGTTTATATAAAACATTTAGATTAAAATAAATATCCATGCTTCAAAACGTATACACATCATAAATGGATAATTAGAGAATGTTTGATAAACTTCAAAGAAAGCATGTGTATAATCAATTAGGTATGTTTCATAAATAGAAAAATATGAAAACATTTTTAATAAATATAAGACTAACAAACATGCCTAAATGTGCCTTTCTTTGTTGAAGCACCATTATATCGATGATCTACAAATTATGTAAACTCATTTGTGGATATTCATAATTGAACAATATACTTTAACACTACAGAGTTATACATGAGATTTAATAATACCATATGTATATAAACAAATAAATAAAAATATACTTTATACACATATCCATTACAAAATATGAATCATAAATATACTTCATATATACTACATGTGACAAATGCATTTTTTTAAATAAGAGATGTCAAAGTTTCAAAAAGAATCAAAATGCAAAAACACAAATTGAAGGATGCCAGCCTCTATGAGCAACCGCCTGGCAATAGACTGTTAGAAAAATCAGGAAATGAAGCACCAGAAGATGTATCGCCTGGCAAAATTCCCAACTGCCTGTGCATACTACCTGGGAGCACAACCGGTATGGCAGCCGCCTACCAGGAGGCAACAAGAATTGCTTGGAAGAAAATCCAAAAAACTGGCCACAACCGCTTTGCCAGCAGCCTTATCGCCTAGCTCATAATCGCTTGGCCTAGGTGCCTTCCAAACTGCCTAACGATGCCTAACAGTCAGAAATTTGACCGTTGCAAGTAACAGAAAATTCAAGCTCCTCATCCAACGATCAAGTTTTCAAGATCTATTTAAGGAGCACTCAAGGGACATTTGAATAAGATGATAGAGAGCAAAAAAATAGAATATACAAATAAGAAAAAAAAGAGAAATCATCTTGCAAATCCTAAAGGTCAAGATCTATGACTTTCGCATTCCAAAAGAGCTTTCATTCTTCATCTCCTTCAATGCCTATCTCTCCACAACATAAGAAAGAGGTTCTAGGACAAGCAGAACTACATCTAAGATCTTCCTCAGTACTCGAAAAGAAACACGTCAAAAAAGTATAATTTCTTATTTTAGTTATTTCATTTGTAGAAGTAGCTGATTAGCTTAAAAATTAAAGTTGTTGGTGAGCTTGTGAAAACAAATATTGTTCAAGTTATTGGTTAGCTTGTGAAAACCAACATTGTTAGAGTTGTTGTTAAGCTTGTTAAAACCAATATAGTGACTTTCTAGTGAGCTCTTTAAAACTAGTGTATGAGTTCTTGTTTAGCTTATTAGAAAAACCAAGTGTGATTCCACAAAGTATTAGTGGAACCTGAGTACAGCAAGTAAGGCTAACTCAGAGAGTGGAGTAGGTGCCAAGAGAGGGCCCAAACCCCTATAAGTTGTGTGTGCTATCTGTGCTTGATCTTTCCAATATACTCTTACTTGCTCTATCCATTACTTCACTTTGATTAGCACACCAACATAAAAGAAAGAAAGGGATTTGATCAAATAGCAGTCAAAAGAAATAAATTTTGTAAAACCTAATTTAGCCCCACTCTTGGGTTCTAGCCTATTCTACCGGGATCAACAAGTGGTATAAGAGTAGGCTATATAAACATTTGTAGTGATCTATCTAGCTAACCCAATTTTGTATACTATCATATTTCCTAAAGGATATTCTATCACACAAATTCCATACTTTGAGGGAATGAGTTTTGATCAATGGAAAAAGAGGACAAAGGTAAGCCTTATGGCCAATGATTCTGAAAGATGGAAAGTTACTTTTTATTGGCTTAAAAGAAGATGATGAAAGAGCTAGGTAAGTAAACATGAAAGCTAAAAATACTTTGCTAAATGCTCTATGCCCCACCATATATGGCCATGTTGTAACCTGTAAAAATTCAAAAGACATAATAGACAGGTAAAAGGCTATTTTTGAAGGAAAAATTGATTTACTACCAAATGAAACTAATGTCTCTACTAAGAATAATTTGAGTGCAGGAAGTCATGAAACAATAAAACAATCTCCTCAAGAAAAAGGAGAAAATAAAAATGATCAATCTGTGAAAGGAGAAGAACTATCAATAAAAGAACCACTACAGACCGAAGAGGAGCAATCTCAAGAAGAGATTGAAATTAAACAAGAAATTATTGAATCCCAAATTCAAATTGAAGATCTTTTGATGAAGCAACTGAAGAATCCTTTCAAGTTGAGGAGAATCTATTTGAAAAAGAAAAAGATGTAGAGAAAGACTTGCAGTTCAAAACAAACATCTAAAGCAAGTCAAAGAAGAAAAAGAAGTGAGAAAAAGGAAGAGAAAGACAATCATAGAAAGAAGAAAGAAAGGGAAGAAGTTCTAACACTTGAAAACTCAAATGATTTCTTCTCACCAAAGGACTATGAAATAAAGAAGGAAAATGAATAAAACATGAAATATCAAGTTCCTTCAAAAGATAGGTTTCTTGACACTAGTTAAATAGAAATGCATTTCATGAAGTCAAAGAAAATAAGGTAAGTGCAGGTATGACAACTTAAACTGAACCTCTTTAATTGATATCTATGTTTTATGCACTTATTCTCTTGTCTTGAATATTGTTTGACTTTAGAATTCAGCTTAGAAATATATATATATATACATCAAATTATAAAACTATAAAAAAGTATGAATTCTAAAAACTATTTAAATTATGGAAGCTATGCATAAAAGATCAACTTAATCTTAAGAAAAATGATACATAAGAAATATATGTTTAATCTAAACATTAAAACATCATACAAATATAAACTGTAATTTGAAAATTGCTTATTTAAATCAAGTTT
This sequence comes from Pouteria campechiana, assembly GCA_036873735.1. Taxonomy (NCBI): domain Eukaryota; kingdom Viridiplantae; phylum Streptophyta; class Magnoliopsida; order Ericales; family Sapotaceae; genus Pouteria; species Pouteria campechiana. The sequence continues at coordinate 14,696 of JAYJMB010001682.1, forward strand.
GAAAATCAATATTCATGATATTCAATTGTGGCAAATTAGGAACAGAATGTTTGTATACTTTAAAATCTTTGTTTTTAAAAAAACTACATCTATAAATACAATAAGTGATCATATATATATATATATATATATATATATATATATTACTTAAAAGTTATTACAAGAATCGATTTCTTTTTAATTCTTAATAATCTTAACTGAATATAACTTGAAGATATTGAAAATCCAAATGTTACAATTAAAAGACAATCCTTCATTATCTAAGAAATGAATGATTCATATCTTGCCAAGTAATCTATCCAAAAAAATGTAGCTCATATTTTTACCAATTTCTTTTTGCATACCATGGTGCTAAACAGAATGTTGCACTGATTAAAATAATCTATATGGAACATATATATATATATATATATTTGAGTTCTTTATTGATGAAAAAAGTCCAAGAATATTTTAAATGTATGCAATCCAGAAGAAATAATGAAATTCTTTAAGAAGCAAAATCAACTCAGCTACCTGCAAAAATATAGAAAATTCAGATTTTGATTTTAATAGCAAGAGAAAGGAACTTCGGAGGGTTTAAAACATGGCTTCGGAGATTTTGAAGTAAAGCTTTAGAGACTCTGAAAGGTCGCTTCGGAGATTCTGAAGTAAAGCTTCAAAGATTCTGAAAGGTCTCTTCGGAGATTCTAAAGTAAAGCTTCGGAGACTCTAAAAGGTCTCTTCGGAGATTCTGAAAGGTCTCTTCAGAAATTCTGAAGTAAAGTTTTGGAGATTTTGAAAGGTCTCTTCGAAGATTCTAAAGTAAAGCTTTGGAGATTCTAAAAGGTCACTTCGAAGAATATGAAAAATGTCTTTAGAAAATGTTTTTAAAGGCTCTAAAAAGTGTCTTCAAAGAATGTCTTTAGAGGCAATGAAAGCATAACTTCAGAAGCTTCAAAATGATGCAACAATGCAAGAACAAATAGCGTATAATGAAGCATTTTGAAGTAGCCAGAAAAATGCAAGAAAGCTGCAAAGAGTATACTTTTCAAGAATCACAGAAAGATTGACAGAAGTTTCTTAGAAGTTAACAAAAGCAAATGAAGTCTCTGCAATAAGGAAAAGTTCAAAAGTTCTCACTTACACAGAAGTTCCACAGAATTTCTTACCTTCGAATCTGAGCACCATCAGAAATTATCAGAAATATCTTGAAAGTTCTCGAAAACAATGCAGAATAAGTTTCTTCATTTAGAAGATTATCAAAAGGTTTCAGAAGACAATCAAAGCTGCAATGGCCAAAGAAGATGATTAAAGCAACAATAATTTGAATGTTGAATTGAAGAATCAAGTTTAGTATTCTCACTTTTGAGCTCAACTGAAAACATCTACAAAAGAAGCAAAGAAGAAAGATAAGTTGCTCAACTTGATAACTTTGTTTAAGAATCATGCTTTATATATATATATATATATATATAAACTCTAGATGTCTCTGAAATGATTACCTTGATTGCACATATACATAAATTCATTGATTGAGCAAAATAATTTGAGATAAACAATTTTAAAAATCTAAGTCAATATATGAAATTGATTAATTAACACAATTGAAAAATCTCAAAT
>JAYJMB010001683.1:0-16293 GCA_036873735.1 Pouteria campechiana
CCGGTCATGACGTTCCGTTCGCATTTCGTTTCTTCCTCATTATTTACTATGCCTAATCTGACTTCTTGAGCACGCTCTCGAAACAGATCATCATCACTGTTCTTGAAATTTTGAATGTGCTATTTATTGCAGACTCTAATAGCCTGCACTTTATTTAAATAAGTCTTCTCCATATCAATTTTGGTTATAATTACATCAGAAAAGAGATAAGTCTTCTATTCACAATCTCTTAATATTATATGTTGATCAATTATATTTTTCATCATATACAAAAGGAATCTATTAATACATAGAAAGGAACTACGGGGAGTAAGAGAATAATTTATGTTGTAGCCTTATTTACTTACTTTTGTTCTTTAAATTTACTTAATGCCGCATCTCTCGAATTTCCAACAAGTCGGGAGTAAATATATGTATCCTTTTATCTAAGTTATGGATTTTGCTTTTCTGTTTCTGTGTCATCTTAAAACTGTAAAATAGATTTTCTCAAGTTTTTGGAGGCTTTAGTACTCACTGTTTGAAATCAATTCCACCAAGTTTGAACAAAAATCTTTGCTTTATTTCTGGAACTCCAGTAAAAATCTTAATTTAGCCATACTTCCAAGCATCAACTCTAACTTTTGCCTCTTTTGTTAAGTTCTAGTTAAATTTTGGATTAGATTTTAGGTCGAAGTTTGTATTAAAAAATGGATCAATGTATGGATTAAAGTTTAGACCATCGATAACTTTCAATTCAAATAATTGTAAATTAATGGTTTGTTTCGAATAAAATATAAAATATTAAAATTTAATAAGTTAAAACTTTGCAATGCAAGTGCTTAACACACGTAAGACTAAAGCATATTCTTAAAGGTGCAATAAGCTAAACTAAAAATGAACTTTATCTAATTGAGTTCCATCTTTATTTGAAGATCAAATGAATTAGTCTAAGCTCAATATAATGGTGATTTATTTGTCAAAATATTGCTATCAAACTCAAGCTTAAAACCTGACTTAAAATTTAAACTTAGGGTGTATTTGGTACCGAGGAAAAAAATAATGAAAACGTTTTCACATATTTTCATCCCTTTACATACTTCTTAATATGATTCCATGTCTTAACTACTTAACAATTATTCATTTTTGTTATTACTTATATTTTCAATGATTTCATATCTTTTTATAAAAAAACTTATCTATTTTATTTTTATTCTTTTTATTTTTAATTATTATCCTCTGCTACATCATATTACTTTTTTTATTTTCTCTTACTTTTCCAAGTTTCATATTCTCCCCGCATATTTTCCCCATCTCCAAATGTACCCTTATAATTAATTTATTAGACTTACTTAGAGTTTGAGCGTAAGTTTACAAGCTTGAATAAGTTGCATATTTATTCTATACATTTTTATGACATACTGAATGGTGTTAATAAGCCTTTGCACATTTAGGGTGAGTTTAAATCGAGTTGAATCTCATTGAATCAAAATCCAACTACATTTCTAAAGTGGGTTTGAGCTCAATCCTAATTTAAGAACCCTCAACTAGTAAAAGCTAAGGTTAATGTGGAAAATTTAAAACCTACATGGATGGGTTTGAATTTGAAATTTTAAGCACTTGGAATGATTTTTGAAATAGACACACACATGCATGAGTTGATAATTGACTCATTGGATCGTGCAATTTAATTGATTTCACAAGCACAAATCTCCTTCTTAGGGTGTACTTGGGTGCCCCTAGAAGAAGATGCTTTTGAAATGCACCGTTTGATACCTGTGAGAAATCAGATGAATGTGATAGCTAACATGAATTTTACTCTAATGAATAAATCTTCAATCGTTGAAAAATAAAAGTAAATCTCTCACTCTTCCACACAAGTCTCTAAGGACAAATCTCAACAATGAGCACCGACTAAGTTCAAATAATGCTCAAACTTAGCAATAGGAAGTGACTTAGTCATCATATCAGCAGGATTATCATGGATATTAACCTTTCTCACAACAATATCACATTTGTCAATAATGTCTCAAATAAAATAATACTGAATATCAATATGTTTCTTTCTCTCATGTCTTTTGTAAGAAAAATAGCACTTTGATTGTCACAATAAATTTTAGTTATCTGCAAATCTTTATTAAGTTTACTAAATAATCCATTCAACCAAATAACTTCTTTAAAAGCCTTAGTAATGGTCATATATACAGCTTCAGTAATAGACAGTGTAATTGTATATTGCAAGATGTCTTTCCAACTGATAGCACAACCATCAACAGTAAACACATACCCTGTAAGTGATATTCTCTTATCAAGATATCCTGCAAAATCAAAATTAATATAACCAGTAACTTTAATTTTAGTTCCCCCAAACTGCAATCAAACATTAGTAGAGCCACATAAATATCTAAGAATCTCCTAAACAGTTTTTCAATGCTCTTTACCAGAATTAGTCATGTATCTACTGACAACACATACAGCATGTGACAAATTAGGATATGTGCAAACCATAAGATACATAAGGGAACTCACTGCACTTGAATATAGAACATGTAACATATAATCAAACTCTTCATCTGACTAAGGAGATAAGGCAAATGAAAGTTTAAAGTGTGCAACTAAAGGAGTACTTACAAGTATGACATTTTGCATATTTAACCTGTAGAGTATTTTCTCAATATACTATTTCTAACTTAAATACAATTTACCTGCCTCCCTATCTCTCTGAATTTCTATGCCAAGTATCTTCTTTATTGGCCCCAAGTCTTTCAAGTCAAATTCTTTACTAAGCTGAGCTTTAACTTTGCTTATTTTTTCTTTATCTTTGGTTGTTATTAACATGTCATCAATATATAAGAGGAGGTATACGAATGATCCATCTTCAGTCTTCTTAAAATAAACACAGTTGTCATAATTACTTCTTTTAAAATCATGAAAAGTAATAAATGAATCAAACCTCTTATACCATTATCTGGAAGATTGTCTCAAGTTATAAAGAGAGTTTTTCAATGAACACACATGATTCTCTTTTCCTAAGATTACAAAATCCCCTTGTTGCATCATATAAATATCCTCATCAAGTTCTCTATGTAAGAATGTTATTTTTATATCTAATTGCTTAGGCTTAAGATCATGCATAGCTACAATACATAGCAAAACTCAAATTGAACTATGCTTGATAACTGGAGAAAAGACATCTATGTAGTCTATACCTGAAATTTGACTGTAGCATTTTGCAACTAGTCTTACCTTGTACCCGACTGCTTCAACTCCATATATGCCTTCTTTTCTTTTGTAAATCCATTTACAATGAATAACTTTTTTACTCATAGGTAATTTCACCAAATCCCACGTGCCATTTTTATCAAGTATTCCATCTCCTCCTGTGTGATAACTATCCACTTCCTAGAATCTTAAAATATGACTGCCTCTGAATAAGTAGCAAGTTCTTCTTTAGAATCTAAACTTTTAGCAACATTTAAAGCATAAGTGTCCAAGTTTCCTTCACCTATATGCAAAGCATAAGCAACCGGATCAACCTTAGCATACCTTTGTGGAGGTTTAATTACTTTTCTAGGTTTTTCTTTTATAATAAAGTGCTTTGATAATGATGATAATAGTGTTGCCTCTATATCACCTTGTATCTCTAAGTTTGATTGTGAAGTCAATGTAATAATATCACTCGACATTTCTATTGTAGATTTTGATCCAATCTCTAACTCTACTTGCATGCTTGATTTTTGTTGATTTCTGTCACAAGAATCTTTGGAAGATAAATCATTAAGCATATCATTTTTATCAAAGATGACATTTCTACTAATTTTGCTCTTATCAGATTCTGGACACCAAAGCTTACATCCTTTAACACTAGGCTGATAACCAAGAAAGACGCCTTTTATAGATCTAGGTTTTAGTTTTCCATTAACAACATGAGCATATACAGGACATCCAAATATATTCAAACCAGAGTAATCTGTAGGAGTACCAGATCATACATCTTCTGAAGTTTTCTTATTATTAGCAACTGAGGGAGAGTGGTTAACCAGAATACATGGTGTAGCTGCAGCCTCTACCCAAAATGACTTAGGTAAGCGAGAATTGAAGAGCATACAATGTACCTTTTCCATTAAAGTCCTATTTATTCGCTTTGCCATATCATACTGTTGCGGAGTATCAGGAACAATAAAATGCTTCACAATTCTTTTTGTTCTGCAGAAAGTATTGAAGTAATCATGACAGAACTCTAAGTCATTATCAGTGCGAAGATGTTTCACCTACCCCCCTGTTTGCTTCTCGATGATTGTCTTCCACTGCTTGAATATATCAAAAACATCACTCTTTTGTTTTAAGAAGAACACCTAAACTTTTTTGCAGAAGTCATCTATGATAGTCAACATATAGCTTGCACCACCTTTAGAAGTCAACTTAGACAGTCCCCAAAGATCAAAATGTAGAAAATCAAGTTTTCCTGTTGTGATGTGAAGACTTTTTCGGAAACTAACTCTTTTCTGCTTCCCAATAACACAATGCTCATAAAACTCCAATTTGCCAGTGCTCTGTCCATCAAGAAGTCCTCTTCTACTCAATTCATTCATTCCATTTTCACTTATATGCCCAACAAGCATATGCCAAAGCCTAGTAATATCTGCATCTAATAAAGAAGGGGTAATAAGGGCTGCATCACTTACAACTGTTGAACCCTGTAAAATATATAATCTAGCAGACCTTTATGTCCTTTCATCACAACAAGGGCACCTTTACTCACCTTTATAATTCCACCCTTATTAATGTACTTATAACCATTAGAATCAAGAGTATTAAAAGAAACAAGATTACGCTTCAGATTTGGAACATGTCTTACATTACTAAGAGTCCTAACAATACTGTCAGACATTTTTACCCTGACTGTTCCAATTCTAGTAATCTTATAAGGGTTATTATTTATTATTAAAACAGTACACTTTGACATAGATGCATATGTTAAAAATATATCTCGATTGGGACACATGTGAAATGTACAACCTGAATCTAGAATATAATCTTCACAAGAATTAGAATTGTTATCAAAAGTAATTAAAAGTTTTCCATCAACCGATGCTTCTTCCACAATACTAACTCTACCAAAATTTTTTGGTCATTTTTTTTTGATTTACATCATCTTTCTTAAGCTTATTTTGTAGCTTATAATATTCAGATTTGATGTGCTCCTTTTTTCTTACAATAATTGCAAGTTTTGAGTCTATTATTAGATTTTCATATACTTTTTTTAATACCAATAAAACTCTTCTCTTTCGTCATCTCTTTAACCACAAGGCCCTCTGCCTAAGTGTCTGATCCAATCATAAGCTGTTTTATTTTCTCCTTAAAGAACAAAACTCCATATACTTTTTTTTTATAGTGAGTGTATCACAACTATATAAAATAATATATCTAAAAGTCATATATGAAGAAGGTGATGGACATAATAGCATCAATGCTAGATCTTCATCCTCACTTAACTTTCAAATTCTCAATCAGAGATAATTTCTTTAAACAAAGTTAAATGGTCCTCAAGAGACATACCTTTTGTCATGCAATGAGAATACAAATACTGCTTCATATGTAACTTACTGGTTAAGCTTTTCATCATGTACAACTATTCCAACTTTAAACATAATTGAGCAGCTAATTTCTCCTTCATAATATCCTGCAGAATTTGGTTTGATCGATGAAAATTAATTTGAGATAAAGCTTTATGATCCTTACGTTGCTTTTTTTAAATTGACCAGGATGAGGGCATCTTCTTAAATCCCAACAGTGCCTCATCCAAATGCATCTACGTTAGTACAGAGCGCATCTTGACTTGTCATGATGAAAATTAGGTGCTGCAATCCAAGAGTGAGAGATCGTATTTCATTGTTATTATCGTTGAAGAGAAAGAAACCTAACCTGACTTTGATACCACTTTGTGAAAAATCATGCGAATGCAATACCCAATAAACTACAATGCAACACACAAATTTATGTGGAAAACTCTTTTAATGGAAAAAATCATGGTTAGAGGAGGAGAGTTTCACTATATTAAAGATTGAGTACAATCAAGAGAAAAGAGAGAGAGAGGAAAAAAAGTATAATAAAAGAGAAATTTTCAAAGATGCCAAGCCTTTTCTCTTTATAGAAATAACATATATTTATAGAAAAACCTTAGTCCCTTCAAAATCTCACGCATATGGATTTTCCTCAAATAGCTTTGTGCAAAATTTTTAAAATTCGTCCATACGCCTTGCTGTTGGCACCAGTAGTGCTGGATTTGGCATTGGTTCGTTGACTGCTGCCGCCTTACAAAATCATCCGGCATCGCCGACGCCACATCATTGTCCATGATCTGTACCACAGGGGCTCTACCCCCGCACCTCCTGGAAGATCATGATGGGCTATGAGATCAAGCCTAGGGGCCCAATCTCTCCATTACTACCACAGATCTTCATAAAAAATTCATACTTATCATATTGCTAGATCTTTGAACTGTATAAAACAAAATTCTAGTCACCAAATGCTAGCAATATTTTTTTTATTAATATGGCATTTTATTTATTTATTATGATCATACTTTTTTCATTATTTTGTACATCTTCGAATCAGTTTTCCTTATCTCTTTTACAAGAAAGTATACTCTACTTTAATGATGTTTTTCTTATTTAGTGGCATCAACAACTTATATTTCAAATACACATCTTCAAATGTAACATGTTGAAACATATCCATAATATCTCTTGCATATGTTTTTTTGCTCATTATTCTTTGTACACCTTTGTAGAGTCATGTAATATTTTAATTTTCATAATAATCTTATTTTTTATCATTGTTTTTATATATAATCATTTTTTCACCTTTTTATTAAAAAACTTATATTATTGACGTCATCCCAACTCAACATTTCTAATGTATTCCCCTTTCTAGTCATTCAATCCAGATGAAGCCTCGCCGATAGTTCTATGTCGGGCATAGTTTTTTGTTGGCCTGATAGAGGATCAAATGCATTCGAACTGCTCGGTCGAAAGAATGAATACAAATGAACACACACACACAAAGCAATCACGCAAGCGGCCTACTGCGATTCCGCTAGCCAACCAACATCATACACACCTACTTTCTTATTTCTGTTGCTGAGAGTTTCTAACTCACAGAGATAACAATCTTTGAAGACCTTTAACATCTGTAGACGCTATGCAAGCAGTGCACCTCAAAAACTAACTGTATGAACTTGTGAAAGGCACATCATCTCGGTGCGCGCCTTGCCCCAAGGCACAGCGACGTGCAGTTTGGCGCCTCCGCGTGGTCCACGCGACCTTTAAATTTTCTTCTTTGAAAAGCAAAGGAGGAGGAGTATGATGGGTCCATTCAACAAAGTTAAAGGCCCTCTGTATTTTTTCTTTCTTTTTCCCTTATCCCTTTCCTTTCTTTATTCCTTTTTTTTTTGGCCATTGTCGATTAATGATTTGAATTAAAGTTAAGAGTTTTTATTCGATGTGGTTTGAAAAGTTCGCACAGAGCTCTTGCTTTCGTTGCAAATTACATCTCATTTTTTTTTTTTTTGAGTTTTATGCTTCAAATTTATCTTTAAAAATTTTCCAGATTTTCTAATACATTCAGTATTGTTTTTTAGTGTTAGATGCGTCTCAGCTAATTCATTGCCTCGTTGTGGATTAGAACAACAGCACAGTGGGCCTGAAAGGCACGCCTGCTAGCCACTGGTCCACTAGTTGATAGATGAAATAAAGTGAATCGCAGCTATATCCAGAAAAGGATCAAATTTACAAATAGTTTTGGTTATGAGATTGGACAACACCCATATTTTCATCCACCGATAAGATATTAACAGCACAAATATTCCATTGGACGTGAAAATACCATGATGGACATACAAAAAAAGTGTAGATGCCAAGCACTGGAACGAGCAATTGGTCCATCTGAGATTTCCATAAGATCTTCGGCTTCATTCAACAAAAGATCATATTTATATTGCGGCCAATGGATGCGCCACTTACAGAAGTTTGAGAGTTTCGTCCGAGCATCGACATGTATTGCAAATTTGCTGGTATACGATTTCGTTTTGCAAGTTACATATATTTGTCCTTTTTCCTGAAAAACAGGAGGACCTGTGAAGGTGAGAATTATTGAAACAGCTCCCCACCGCAGGTCCGGGGGCATACCGGTCAAAGAAATTTTAAATACAAAATAAATTATGTTTAAAATATCACTTAAACTGGGATTAACCTTAAAAGCAAGTGTACGATCACGTCGTGGCCGCTTCCTGCGTGGACTGGGCGTGCAGGAATGGTTGACCTCATCGTGGCCGGAGGACTTGGGCGGGGGCCGATTGAAACCGTCACACGCGCATGTTGAAAGTTGAAAAGAGGACTGCGGTTTAGCTCCATTGCATCGGACCGTTCAAATATCCACGCTTGTTTCAACGCTTTGGAACTTGTTTACCACGGCCATACACGGCCTAGTTCGATGAACGGGCGGGATCGTGGAATGGCATGAGGGAAGCACAGCCACGACGCACAAAAAGCTCGTCGCCGAAGGTAGACTGGGATTGGGTGTGCGGACAGAGTTTCGTACTCCAGATTCGCGCCTAGAATTGTTGTCGCTCTCGTCGGCTAACTTCGCTTGAGTATCCATTAGGCATGTATCCCGATGAAAACAAACGGTTACCCTTTCCCCCCCTTTTACCATGATATTTAATTATTCATACTTAACTTTTTTTATTATTACTTATATATTTTTAAAATATATTTAATTATCTTCATTTACTTCATGAGAAACATTAATTCTTATTCTACTATGTGGTTCTTTCCCTTTTTATATATATCTTTTTTACTTTTTCCCCTCTTTAAACTAAGCATAGTCGAAGTGAATTTTAATTTGATATTAAAATTTACTTTACAAATTATGAAAAATATCATTAATACTAATAAAAATAATATAAATAAAATATAGTTAAATAGACAATTTTATTTAAAAATATAAGACTGATAATGAAACAGAAGCCGAATTGATTTTAAATGTTGGGTAAGGCAAAGGAAGATGATTTTGAATATCTTGATTTTGGTATCTTATAAGTAGTTGCTAAAGATACACTAAACCAGTTCCATCAAGTAAAATTAGGCTCGCTTACATTTTCCGACCACCCAAATCCTCACCAATGGTACGCCTCCAGCCATGAAAATGAAAACAAGCACCGAAGTACCCGTGGACCGCAGGCTGCCGAAGTGACATTATCTATCGAAGACTGAAATGCCCTTGTTGGTGTCGAAATCTACCGACCGCAGTCCTTCCAACGTCTAAAAAGTAAAAACCCGTCCAAGACGAACTTCACCGTTCAAAGCCCAGCAGAACAAGCGGAACAGCCGCGAAACTACGCAAGCAGCATCCCAATTTTACTTCTCTCCGCTTCTTCGCAATAAATACCCGATGCTTTGTCGTCTCTCCCCACCATGCGACTCCATTTCCGTTGCACCAAAACCCTAGAACACACGATTCTCGCTGTGGATCTTTTTCGCTGGCTTTCCAGATCGGCCCTTGGTAGATTTTCGAAATGATCGGAGAGCAGCAAGGCCAGAGCACGAAAGATATCTTCTGTAATGCTGCTGCTGGTGCTGCTGCAGGTTTGCGCTATTGATTCGCGCAATTTAAACTTTTGGTTCCTTTCATTGTCCTTTTTGTGTTGTGTGTTTCAGGTGTTTTGAGGAATTTCGACAGATCTTTTAGTGGAGGAAATTGACTGTTTGCCCCTGAATTTAGCTAGCTGAGCGTCCGCTGTATAAATTGGTCGTTGAAAGCTCTGAAGAGCTGTTGAAAACACTAGCAAAGAGGAGACTGATAGTTAGCAAAGAGTATGCTGATAATTAGCTGCCGTTTTGCCCGTGTTGGCAATGGCAAAGCGCGTGCTTGTTGATCTGGATTGTCAAGGTTGCATTCTGATAGGGATGGATGCCTAGTCCGAATTTCAGAATGAACTAGTGTTTCAAGTCTGCAAATTTCATATTTTTTGCCATTTCACTTTTGACTCTGTTTTATGGCCACTAATTGAGTGGTTGGAAACGTGTGAATTTGTTATCCCTGCACCATCTGTTGCGTGCATGCTAGTCTGGATTGTTGGATATTTGCAGATGCGAATACCGAATTAGATCCTACATCTTGACTTATTGCGATGAGCAGTGTGATCACCTTTCCGGATAGAATTTTTGTAGTTTTCGTGTCATGATTTTGTCGGTGGGTGTCTGGTGCGCATTGAATTTGTGTAGCCATCCTGTCATGATTTTGTCGGTGGGTGTCGGTGTTTGCTTCATGTAGACTTTGTGTAGTTATCCTGTCATGATTTCCTTGGTGGGTGTGTGATGCAGGAGCCATTGCTGCCACTTTTGTGTGCCCCTTGGACGTTATCAAGACAAGGCTTCAGGTCCATGGGTTGCCCAACATGCCTCATGCTGGTCACAGAGGTACGTAAAAGCTTCTTTTTCAGCTAAGAAGTTACTAAGCTTGTATGTTAATTCTAACCTAAAGTTTTAAAATTTTCTCTAAGTACTGGTCATTGGCAGAAAAGGATGGTTACTTTAGAGTATGTTGTACTCATTCAGTTGATTTATTGGGTTCCATGTTCTCCTCACATGGCTGGGGAATTATGGTCACATAGCTCCCATGTATTTCCCATGTATTGACGCCTACTCATTTCTTTTCATGAAGTTCTGATTCATTGCATCTTACAAAGCTTTGATGCAACTGTATGTCCACTTTTAAACTTGATTCTGATTATGGAAGGAAATTACAATATCTTTCAATTTAAGCATGTGTTGTCATATAGAGTATATCCTTGTTCCTCCACTTATCTTCTTTCTCTTTTGTCATGAGATCAGTTTTGAAAGTTTTCTGTTACTCTATCTTTCCTTGAAATCAGGTAGTCTCATTATTACGAGTCTGGAGCAGATAATAAAAAATGAAGGCATCAGGGGAATGTATCGTGGTCTTTCTCCAACAATATTGGCATTACTTCCTAACTGGGCAGTAAGTATGTCTAGGCTATCACTGTTGATAAGACTTTTCTAGATTTTTCATGCTTTATTGATTCCTTGTCAATTTACATGCTTTATTGATTCCCTATCAATCTTTTTCTGGCAAGTTGTCCCTTCCATTAGCCAATTGTGTTTTCGTGTGCATGTGTGTCTTTTTTCTTATACATTTTCATTTTCTTTTCTTTCTTATGGAGAGTCCATTAGGTGATTGGTTAGCAACAGGAAAATAGGTTCTTCATTGATATCTGAAAAGAGCAATTATTTAGTGTCGGAATATTTTGCTTTCTTTTGTACGAACCAAGTCAAACCTTTCTTATCGCTGCTAATCTATTTTTGTTTTGTTACTCAACTAAAATCTACACAAAACAGTTCCTAGTCTCAGTAGAAGTCCATCTGTTTCATTGATGTCAATTTTTGGTTTTAAGAGGGAATCTTTGATGTTTTGTTTTAAGCTAGAGGTTAAGTAGGATATGAAAATTTAATACAGTGAATTAAATTTCTAACTGAGCTGCACTAGAGACTAATTTGCATTCAAATCTACATCTGTACATACCTAAATAACAGTAAAGCTGTGAAGTTTGGAATCTTGCCTGTATGTCAATGGTTGGATGCTGAGTGGTTGACATCCATTGAGTGATTTAGAGTTTGGGGTTTGAGTGCAAGCCCTGAGCCATATACTATCCACCAAGCAAAAAAAAAAAAAGTAAATAAATAATAAACAAAATATTAGACACGCATCCACCATGCATATGTTTGGATTTGCTACCTGACCAAACCATCTGAGATTTGACAGCTTTCTGCATGTATATTCAACTGTTATTACAAGATTTGAGGACAAAATAACTTCTTGTCCGAGCAACAATGTGGCATACCTGAACAACTGTAAAGCTTATGTTTCAATCTACTATCTGACCAAACAATCTGAGATTCAATAGCAGAAAATGCTTGCATAAGTTTTCCACAAGATGTGGATATTGAGATGGATCTTTGGGATCACTTTTAAAGGCAAAATTGAAAATCATGCTGCCAGTTCTGGCATATAAATAATTTCAAAAAGAAGAGCGATGAACATAAAGCTGCCTTTTTCCTGCTATTCTATGGCTACTATGATGCCTTGTTCTTTATTGAAACTAGCGCTAGGTGGCTATGACTAAAAAACATGGATTCTAAAATTGTGTCTCGCAAGGAAGCATTGAATGTGTTCTTTGTCATGACTAGATTGATGCCTTTTTCAAAATGGAAAGAAAATTTATGAATCCTGGATTTATATTCTGTAACTCTTCTGACAATGAGCCTTATCATGGCCTCATGCAGGTGTACTTCACAGTTTATGAGCAACTCAAAAGACGGCTTCAATCACATGGTTGGTGCTAGAAAATGTATAAATGGTTCTACAATTTTGCCAGCATCTTGCCTCTGTTCCTCCATTTCTTAGTTAGTGTTGACTTACCCATCCAAATGGTGATATGTGACATGTTTAGGAGTCAGTGCAGATCAATGATACTAGCCATCAATGCATGGAAGTATGATTTTTTTGCCAAATAGAATGGCCAATAAGATGCTCTAGATGACTCAGTGTATTATTCTACATCCATGGTCGGGCTTGCTATTCATTTGGTTTTTAATAATCAAGCATGGCAGGCAAGTCAAACTACTATAGAGATGGTGAACATTGCAGAGAGTAGCATACTTCCCAAATTTTCTGTTTATAATGCGTTTCCCTTCGTCTTCTTCTCCTTTCTCCAATAGACAAGTTTTTTTTTTCTTGAGTTTTATGGGGAAAAAAGTATTATCTTCCTTTTTCACCCAACTATATTTCTAAAAGATGTATCGTCTTTTCTAAATCTAGACATAAATTATTAAAATCCAGTTCTTGTACTTCCTTAATTCTGATTTGTAATCTTCTCATCTTCTTTGAATTGAAAAATTGCAGCTGGAAATCATGAACTTTCATTTGGTGCCCATATGATAGCTGCTTCAGGTGCTGGAGCTGCAACTGCCATTACAACCAATCCACTGTGGGTTGTTAAGACCAGACTCCAAGTATGTATAATGTTGTTAAATGCATGGTAATGTTCAAAATTTTGCTACATAAGCCTACATGGGTAAATCCATTTTGTGAATTTTCTTGAATATGGCTTCAACATATTTTATTGCACTATTTTAGCTTCCATCAGGTTTATTTTATCGCTGCCTGTCATTTCCTTTGCAGTTTTTAGCCTTGATTATTTTTATGTCACTTAGCACCATGGCTGGATGGACAGATTTTGTTTTCTTCCATGGAAAATTGCTGATTCCCCTCTAGAATATGATTGCCTCATGAGCATGCAGCTTTCCTGCATCAAGGTCAGGCAGTTTCCCTTGTGCCTGTTGAATATTGGTGGTCAATTTTTTTTTACTTTTCATTCAACGTCTAATTTGCCTTTTGATTTGGGGCATGATTGTAATGTGTCCTTCCCTATTAATGAGTCTGAGTCTTACAAAAACATGCCATGTGAACACATTGCTGAGAATCTGTTTGCTAATTTCACACGAGGAAGTAGCATTCTGCACTTAAATATTGTGTTTTGTTAACTTGGTTCCAAACATTTACATGTGATAACATCTGGTGTCCTTTGATGCATAATTGATCTGTTGTCATGTGTGAGACATAACCTCTGAATTGTGGTCATTTTTTTAACAACTCTTGCGATCAGAGTGGGTGAAGCATCTCCGCATCCAAAATTCACATTGATAGCATGATGTCGAATGCCATTTTATGCTTATCTATTTATGTCCTGTTTCTTCACCAGACACAAGGAATGAGGTCTGGAGTGGTGCCTTATGGAAGCATAGTTTCTGCTTTGAGAAGGATATCACATGAAGAAGGTATACGGGGATTATACAGGTCAGTTTGGTTCATTGTCTTGACTACTTGTAGCTTTCTGATGCATGGTTTGTCATGGCATGTGTAGTTTGGAATAGGGCCATGTTTCAGAGTTTGGAATAGTACTGCGTCTGAAAATCCAATCATTTGTCTTACGACTATTGTTGTTCTTTTATTTTCAATTTGTGGAAGTTTTGGGCCGTATCTATGGTCTGGCCTGTGTGAGGTTGTCATTCTGGGCCATTCTGCTTCAATAAATTTTGGTTTAACTATGGTATTAGATTCCCCTTTTTCTTTCTTTATTGCTACTAAATATCAACAAGTATGGTCAACCTGCCTGCCTCCAGTCAACATTCCCAAGTCAGAGACTAAATATGTACATGCTAATCATGCATCATTCATTTACTACAGATGAACTTTTTTCCTAATGATTGTAATACTGTTGTTTTCATGGGGCATGCAGTGGCCTTTTGCCTGCATTAGCAGGGGTTAGCCATGTTGCTATCCAATTTCCAGCATATGAAAAGATCAAAGCTTACCTAGCAAGAAGGGGTATTGAAGTACTGCAAACTATAAATTCATTGTTGTTTCATCATATATGGTATTGTTGCTGATATTGTTTCATCATATGTGGTATTGTTGCTGATATTCTATGATGGTTAAAACATGCAGAAAATACAACGGTTGACAAGGTCAGCGCTGGAAATGTTGCTATTGCCTCTTCATTATCCAAAATACTTGCATCAACAATGACTTATCCCCATGAGGTGTCTTTTTGGTCCAACCAATATCCTTTAGAATCAATCGTATGATACTAGGAAGAATTTGCTCATCTTGCATGAATTCGGTGACACCAGGAGCAGCTTATCTGCCCTGGGAGCTGTCATGCCGTAAACTTTCTTTTTATTTTTGCTTCTGTGACTCACCTGTGCTCAGGTTGTGAGATCGAGGCTGCAAGAGCAAGGCCAAGCACGGAACTCTGCTGACCATTATGCTGGTGTCATTGATTGCGTTAAAAAGGTTTTCCAGAAAGAAGGCATCCCTGGATTCTATCGTGGTTGTGCCACAAATCTGCTTAGAACTACCCCAGCTGCAGTTATTACTTTCACCAGCTTTGAAACCATTTTTAGGTTTTTGCAACGTATTGCACCATCAGACAAGCAACAGCCACAAATCCGCCCTGAATCTGGAAGTCATTTCAAGCCCCAACATTCAGGCGACGATACTGGAGAGCTTTCAAAGGCACAGTCCAATAGAAAAAGCACTTCAGCTCCATTGACCCAGGACACGCTAACAGCAGCACATTGACTGACGGAGGTTGCCTCGACGCCTTGCCAGTGTTGTTTTGGATCTGCAGAAAATCTTTAAAAAACAAGCATTTCTAACTTATAGGTGAAGATGAATAAGAATGAGAATCACCAATGTTTATTTATTGAATTTTTTAATGCAATTTAAAGAGCCCTGGTCACTTCAAACAGATATGGTAGCCAATTTCCCTGCAATGTTCCAATGATGAGGCAATCATTTTTGTACAAACAAAGCTCAAATTTTAGTTTCAACTTTCAAGTAAATCCCATGCAATATTTTTAGCTCTGCAACTGAGTCTCTTTTAAATTGGACTAAAACTACATATGCTGTAATCTGGTAGCTATGAAATTCTAGGGACGACATTTTACGAAGCCATGACTTGTACATCGTCTGCAGAATTTGCATGCGAGGAGATGCTCATTTGCAGTCTCCGATACAATACGACGATTTTCATCGTTGGCTAACTTTATGTGGTCAATATTTTAAAATTTAAACCAAACCCTCTCTTCCCCATCCCCATGCTTTGGGGAGATTGAACTCCCTGGAAGGTCAATTGTTCACACTAGGTTGGCCATCCGTACCATTGATTTGACTGATAGTTTTATGGTCTTTCCTTGAGAAGCTGGTCAATGGCATAATTCTATCCAAATGCTGGATACAAACCATGGACCGGATCCTTCCATCGAGGTGTGGATCACCAATCCATATCATACAAATTGCCCCATCCGAGGGGAATCGTAACTAGGATTGTTGAGTTGCACAAGTGGCTGAAAAAAAATGCACCAAAGGCTGTTTCAATTAACACCTAAAATTTGATTTTAGATGTTACGGATTTATCAAGGCTAGGCTACTATTAGGCTGTCCTAAATGTAGTCCTCCAATCCATCGACATTGCAGAATACAGTGATAAAGATCCTGCAAAGTCCTTTGCCAACTTATGATAGACTGAAACAAGTCATAACACATTCATACATTGTTAAACCAGGCAGCAAATTTATCAGATGATCTCCTAACAGCTGCTGCCTCTCTCTCTCTCTCTCTCTCTCTCTCTCTCTCTCTCTCTCTCTCTCTCTCTCTCTCGCGCTCTCTCTC